>JAZGTK010022701.1:0-10188 GCA_036877625.1 Ambastaia sidthimunki | reverse complement strand
CTTTTTTCTCACACACACACCACAACTTCATAACTAGTAGTTTTACATATTTTGTGTTCCTTATGTATATTTAAAATTTAAACAATAATACATTTATTTGTATAGCTGTTTCTTTCATATAAAAAAAAGCATTACATGATAAAAACAATGACAACTAAACGATGACCAACAAGAATGACACTAAAGTGTAAAACAACTAAAACAAAAAAGAAATACTTGACAAATATATTATTACAAATATTTGTGTAAAGAAAGGGAATGCTAATTTCAGTTTGTTACACTTACTGTAAATATGTACCTACACTCACTCTGTGTCTGTCATGTCTGTTGTAGCACACTAGGCAGTTGGGACTGTGTGAAGGTGAAGTATTCCTACAGTTCCAGCTACAGCAAGTGAATCACTTTTCAGTGCTGCTCCAGCAGTGAGTCTGGCCAAATTACAAAGACTCAGTGGGTAGTTACATAACCCTGCACAGCATGTGTAGCTGCAACCTAAATCCAGATGCCCAGAGCTCAAAGCTTAAGCTCTAAAAACCCACTTGGACGGGCAAGAGTTTGGTAAGAACAGCTTAACACTATTTCTTGCATTATTTTCAGCTTAACATCATTTACCATGCAACAATCATCACAGACCAAAACCGCCGGCCAAAAATGAACTACACCGTTTTTTTTATAATTTACAGTTAATACCTGCAGAAAAAAATTATATGAAGAGCTACTTTTAGCGATAGAAATATGAAAACAAAAATCTGGTCACTTTCGGGCACCAACAGGCACCTGTGGCCTCATCACACCTACACAGACAGGGACATTTTCTTTACATAGTTCCTGTTAATTACATTTAATGTGCAAAGGGGAGAATTAAAAGAAATCTTATCTGTTTATTTCTAATTAGACTTCCCATTTTCTCTATTTGCCTTTTGTGGCCAGTTTGATATTAATATTTTGTTACGTAAGGCCAAACAATGTTTGCCTGAATCCATTTCCCGTTGCCTGTCTGCTCTTTAATGCACTTTCCTATAGCGCATTCACATTTTGGTTTGTATTCAGATCAGGCTCCGTTTAAATCATTTCATTGTACAGGTCTGTGCTCACTAGGTAGAGAAATATTGCTTTTTGCTATTCTTCACACATACGGTTATTTGTTAGGGACCTTGGAAAGGGGCCCTTATGTTAAGCAACGCTAGACACAATATGTCAGTCCTTTGGAAATATATGCATGGACTTCACACAGGACCTCCCAGTTTTTATATCGTGAGGGCGCAAACAAGGTTTTTGAATCATCTTATGTTAGATGATTGAATTGTTTGTCCTTGACGCGTATAAATGTGTGAAGGGTATAAGTTGTGCACATTTTCCAGAAGATTTGCCTCTCGTCCTAGCTGAGATTGAACGGCTATTTTTTCCTTCACCTGGAGATTTGGCCCAGGGTAAATGTAAACGCTCAAATGAAAACAGATGTTTAGTTTCTGACATTGTTTACCTCTCAGTACAGCTGCCTCAATCTCCACTGTGTTCTTGACATGGTTTGTACCTAATATGTGCTTGGAATTAGAGGATTTTAGATTTGTGCCCAAATGAGGCCTCTGCAATAATGTCACCTGTTTGTTTTTGTGTAGACTAAAAGTAACACCAGGAATGATCCTCATTTATCCCGTTACATCCCTTCATTAAGCCAGGCTTTGCTTCATTTAATTAGCGTGTCAAGCTTTAGCAGACTGACTCATAATACAATCTTGGCACGACAATAATCTTGAAATAATGAGGCTTTGTTTCCTAAATGTGAAAAATGAATCTCTGTTTACTCTACCAACTTTAAACAAAATATAAATAGAGAACTTTATATTCTGTATTCTAAGACAACGCAACTGTTGGCAAATGTTACCTAATTAGAAAGAAACACCAGCGACTTACTGACATTACTCACACTGGCAGAGTGAAAGTTTGACTCCTGTAAGTCTGTGAAATGAAGACTAAAACTTAGAGTCTTATTAAGACCTAATGGATTTATAAGATGTCAACCCGACTTTTGGGGAAGTGTAACCACAAGAATACAAACATCATATATTTTAATCAATGTGCTAAATGCTGATCAAATTAGTGCGATCAGGAAACTGAATTATAAGAACTATAAATGTATTTTTTGAAGGTTTAATTATTCTGTCTACAGATCTATCTACTACAGTCTACATAAACTGTCAATAACAATAAAGTTATGCAAAGACTGTGGCTAAAAGATATTTTTTTAATTATATTTTAAGTATTAATTGCTGAGATTTGCTATGACATCAGCCAAACAAAAATAAGACAGAAAGGCTTTTAGACATAGTGCTCACATTATATAATCCACTCTAGCAAGATAAACAGATAAACTACAGATAAACTCAGATTTATATTTTGTCCAATGGAAATGCACTGCAGACTGCTCATTTGAAAGCTGTATTATATTTCTAATGATATATATAATTACTAATCTACTATATTATTTATACAAATATAGATCATTATGTATCTCAATGTAAGCACCATGGTCTTATATTAGTAAAGAATTTTCCCCAACTTGTGCTATAATAACTGATAACAAGTAATTTTCTCAGTTGTATTTTTTGTAACTGTATCAGTCCAAGTTTTCACTGTTCCACACTGTGTAAGATAAATATTTATGGTCTTGCTCAGCAGTTGCATACTCTGTGGTTAAGAACTAACCTACAGCAGGTATATTTGGGGCTTGTGTTAGTTAAAAACTACAAATGATCTCAAAGCTCCCTTTTGACTTTCCCTCTCTGGGGTTCTAATTCACCGTTTGATATTCACAGCCATTCATAGTGATCCCAGCACAGGAGAAGCCAGGCAGAGAGGTGAGGAGCAGCCAGGCCCGACAGAACAAATGGAGCTGAAACCACAGTGAGAAACTAACAAAGGCTGTGGGGAATACACTGTGTGTAAGCATAGCAAAATAAATAAAACAATCTCATCAGACTAGACTACAATTGCTGTGGTAATTATACAGCCTCCACTGCCTGTTCATTCAGAACTTGCTATTTTGCAATATCTGCCACTGTGGGTGCTCTTAACATTTACATTTCACATTTATTCATTTGGCAGACTTACACTGAATTCAAAGTATACATTTTTATCATCAGTACTTGCATCCCCTAGGATCAAACCCAATTGCATGTGGTTTGTGAGTTGATTAAAAGCAATTCATTAAATTATAATTAAATTATAAAAAAAGATAAATAATGAAAAAGTCAATATCATTTGTTTAATCTGCATGTCATCTGACCATAACATAATACTTCATGATATCAGAAACTCATACAAAACAGACAAATATATGTTTCCAATATAATATATTATATACATATATAACAATAGCTATAGTAAAATAGCTAAATAATTAGGTAAACAATAGCTAATTGTAAAATACTACTATGTGAATTATGTCTGTTGAGGACTTTTTGTTTTGTCTAGATGTATTTTATTGTAAAACAACAAAATTGGCTTACAATAAAAAATACACAATAAAAAATTCATAAAGCGTTAGTTTACAGTCAGTCAAATCTGAGAGGAATTTCAAACTGATGGTTGGAGTGTAGATTATACAGGTGTGTGCACTCAACGGACAGTTTCTCTTTGAGATAAAACTGCTTATTATTTTGGGTTCAGTGGTTTGATTTAAATCTTGTCAATAATGTTCTCCTCTCTCTACCTGTATTATTTATGCTCAGAGGCTGCATTGGCCCAGCACTGCTGTATTTTCTGCCTGTAAGTGTTTGTAGTAACCTACTCATTGAACCAGTAAATTGATCTGACAGATGCTGATGCTCTTATATTGTACGCCTTTAAGCAAACTTTTGGCAGATAGCATCAGATTAGGCTCAGGCGCTGGGCTGCCAACGAGCAAAGTCTGCAGTCTAACCATCTCCCAAGAGTCCGTCTGAGTGCCGCCTTCGGAGGCGTCATAAATCATGTGATTGATTTGTTTTTTGGCTAGCATGTCACCTACGCTAACCTCCAATACCATCCACTCAACGGTGAGAGCAAAACAAACATCTTGTTTCATTGTACGCGGCAAGTGCGTTTAAAGCAAGAACTTCTACATCTAAATCTAATTACTGTGAAAGTACACAGTGGGGTGGAGCATGGGCAAAATTTCCATCTTAGAGTTTAAAAAACAGGCATTATGACTGAGGGGAATAAAAGTAGATTATAAAATACGAAAGTGCTGTTCCAAATCTGTCTATGTAGCCAGGTGATATAAAGCTCTGTGCACGCTGTATGATTTTTATGGTCCTTTATATTCCCAGAAAGTATTTTTTTGTCTCTTAGACTAAATTTAATCATCACACATAAATGGTGTGCTGTGGTATCCACATAGAGTAGTCTGACTATTGTAAACCTTACTATCATATCCTAGACATGGATAGTGGAAACTCAAGAGTGACCAGTTGGAGGGATCTAAGTAGATCAACCAAATGTCACAGGTAACTGGTAACTACTGTAATTACTGTAACAATTGTAGTAGCTGATTTTGCATGGATTTCATATGTAAACAATTTGTAAAACACAACCGCAAAGCCACACCCCTAAATGGAAACAGATGGAAATTGGCATGCCACACAGAAAACATTTTCATGCCCCTATGACGCCCCTACAATTTTGCCAATGTAAGCAGCTCAGTAGCTTTTAAAACAGAGCAAATGTATATTGAGTTTCAGAGGCAGTCATGCAGCACTCTTCTACTGTAAACTTCTTTATGAAGTTTTGATTTTAAATGTGGTTTATGCCTCTATGTAGTGACCTAAAGGGACATTTAATAATGCTGATATATTACAAATGCGTGAAGGAAGAACTCAGCCCCTGGGTGAGAAGATTATCCCAAAACGTTCATCCATAATCCAGTAATGCTTCAACTTCAGAACACACAGCTGAAGAACTGTTTCCTATTGCAAGAAGAGTTAAACAACCCTAGTGGGCATGTTTATTTTTAATCGATCAACTTTTAATTGCGCTTATTGCATGAAATTATTACTGTATTCGTTACGGTAATTCAAAATTCTCACAGTTAGAAACATATTTCATTTAAAGTGTTTACAAATACGTTACGTAGTGGATCTGTTTTATATGATGTATGTTGGGGGATGTAAATATATGCAGTGGATGATCTCAGGCAGATTATCACTGCAGTTCATCACTGTAAAGCAATACGCTATCATACTGTGTGTCTTTCCATCACTCTCAGGCTTAGTCATTCTGTGGAAGTCTCTTTCATGGAAGATGGTTTGCTTTGGCCGCATCTCTTTATTTTGACCTTTTTCAGACACAGAACATAAAGAACAAAAACAGATTTGAGCTGTTTTCTATTTAAAAATCAGGACCTCAGCCTAACATAGCGCCAGGGTATTATTATGGACTAGATAATGTCTGGAAAATTGTGTGATAGTAACATAACCAATTGTATCTTTTTAAAGTTAATACACCCCAAGTGACACGTATCGATTTCCAGGCAGAAAATGACAAACAGTAATAGGTATTTCATGGCCTTGTTTATCCATCCTAAAGTGCCACAAGCTTCCATTTTGTTTTGCTCCCATTTTCAGTCTTGCCTCAGTGCTAATGCAAGTCTTCTGTCTGAACAATATTTGTGTAAAGCCATCAGTTAACTGCTGTAGGCAGTTGAATTCATGACAACATGATGCACTAGAGTTTAAGAAACAACTGAAGGATAAATGATAAAAATGACAGCAGACTCTTAAGTAAATGAGGTTAAGCTTGACTTCGCATCAGGTTTTTTTATTTAAAAAGGATGTTTACATTTTTTTATCTATTGTGACAGCAGCAATTCATGACAAAGAATGGTGTTATAACTGAACATATATCCAGGTGTGCTTTGTAGACTGAAGCTCTTTGGACATTCATTGTAAAGAGCAGATTCAGGTCTCTGGACTGCAGTGGGGGGGATGCTGTACAGTCCTGGTAAATTGTGCCAGATCGTAAATAGCCTGTTGGATCTTTCACAACCTAGAAATTAAAACTGGGCACAGATTTGTTTTAACCTGATCTAAATAAACACCACAATTCAAAGTAAATTTCTTGTATTTTTTTCCCATTTCAATTAACTAGGACAGGGTTTTTCAAACTTTTTTGTCAGCCGAACCCCTTTAACCTAAATCTATATCTCACTTTAGATGGTATGAAGTAAACTTCTCAGCGCAGTATCATGTGATCGGTACATACCCTCAGTCATCCAGCAAGAGGTGTTTAAGTCATTCTGCTTAATTTCTTAAAGCAGAAATGAGCTTTTACTACTTAAGGATTAGCAGTGTAGAACCTGATAATGTAATAATTTCACAATAATGTAATAACTCCCAATAACGTAATAAAAATACCCTCATAAGTCCCTAAAACATGTAATAAAACCTTATCAGGTTCTACAAGCAGCTTAAAACATGTTGGATGGTGTACTGGAACATGGATGGTGTACTTGGAACATGAACTGGAAATCAAAGTCACTTTGAATAAAAGAATCTGCCAAATGCATAAATGTAAATTGAAGTTAATGATTTTACCACTATTAATTTCCAGACCACAGTTCTTGTCTTTGCTAATAAATGTGCATTGTCATTTTATCAACATTTGTTTTACTGTGTCACTCATTCTCATCCTCATTCATTCCCTCAAGCTCGGTTTCCTTCCTGCTGTCAAATCCCTAAATGTCCAGTTAACACCTTTACCCTTCCATTGCTTCAACCCTGTTTTATTTATTATATTCCTGTGTTGCTGACGCTACACCTGCGTTCGCCTCTCTGACTTCCATAACAGCACCCACCCACCGCAGATACACCCCCACCCTCACGCACAAACAGCAGGTGGTGTCACGCCTTTTCATTTCCACAAACAGGTGATTAGATTTGCTGTAGTCCTCTGGGACTTGTCCACTGTATTGCTGACTGTAATTCAATCAAACTCAATGGAACCACCTAGATTGTGAAATTGCAGTGGTCCGCGGCACAGCCTGAGGTCAAATCAACCTAGTTTCACAAGACCTCACAGTTTATGTGATTTAGATGAAGCTGTTTGATGTAAACAGATGTTAAATTTCTCAAGAGAAACATGCATGCGTGTGAATATATTTGAAGCGAGAGGCGAGAGGCGAGAGACAGGCACCTGAATTAATCACAACATACATCAACACAACATACTGTCATGTACATATGGCACGTTCCCTGCATAGATTAAAAAAAAAAATCTAACTTTCTGAAACCTTTTAAAAATGCTGATCGTTAAGATCAGGAGTCTAACTAAATATTTTATTAGCTGTTTTTTAAATTTATATTGACTTTGCAATTTTTGAAATCCTGTTACCAAAATTTGGAATGAAAATAAAATTAAACTACCCAAAATGAGTAACAGGGTTGCAAACTCTGCCTACTTAGCTATGGTTAACTGTCACTCAGTTTGGGCAAGCTTTGTGACTGCATGCTGGTTTGTACAGTAGTTTGTGAAAAAAATAGATTTTCCATAAATCATTTTTGCTTACAATAACTTGGATAACAGGGTTGAACGGTTAAGCTTGATGAATGCAGTGACACTACAATTTGTGTAAACATTGAGAAAATGGAATGAGATTATTGACTTGAGAATAAGATTATCCTCCTGCCAAAAATGGCCCAATCACAGTTCCAAACAAAATAAAATCTAATTCCGGCCATAATGGTTTATAAAGTGCTTATTGAGATTACTTTATGGAAGAGATTAGAGCAATGAGACAAAAAGCCCAAATATATATTGTGCTGAACCCACATTTCCTCCATCAGCAACTTAGCTCAGTTTAGCTCATCAAGGTTTTTTTTGCATGACATCCCTTGTGGGAGTCTCTTTCAAAGATAAACATTCACTATTCCCTCTCTCACCGCAAGCTCATTTCATTCAGCCAGATAAGTTTGCTTCTTAAATGCGAAGCACAAAAGCATGCTTGCGGGGAAGGACATGGGTCTGCCAGTAATGAATAAAACCTTTCTGGAGTGCTCAGGAGACCAGAAATAGTGTGCGTATTTAAGAGAGAATTAAAATTACGGTTAGAGTTATGTCGAGCTACACATTATGGAGAAGAGGGTGAAATTAAAGCAGCATAAAAATGTAATATGTGCATGAGACACAACATATTTTACATTCAATTCCATTCCATTATTGTATAAATGAACAGAGTGATTATTGTCATGTAGTTATACAATAAGAGCAGAAGGACGATTAGACTTTTTATAACATTTTGCATTACACATACAGTTTCAAAATAAAAAGCCTTTTTGCATCTGGTAGTTTACGTCCCCTTTCAACATAATTTTGGACCCAGATTTACAGAACAGTTTGCGACAGATGCAGATTTGCATTTTGTTTATTGCATAAGACTATGACTATGTAAAGCAACATTCAGTGACAATGGCTACAGTTTTTAAAAGAAAAGTATTTGTTTTTTATTAGAAAAGTAAAAAAAAAAAGTAAAAGTAACTAAAAAAGTAAAGTAAAAGTAAAACAGTATTAGTCTCAGTAACCCAAATCTGATTCATCCCTCACTAGTTATCCACATTACACAAGACAGCTGCATTAATAAGGGTGTTGTCTCTGATAGCAGTTCACAATTCCATTTTCAAATGGCACTTAAAAAGTCTCACTTTCTCCAGTGCTGTCTTGAGAATGGCTATTTCGCCGTCACATCATCAGCACTGTTGTGCGAGGCTTGTTTGGCCTCTGTAAGCATTTTTCTTTACAACCGGTAAGCGTTTAGTTTCAACTGCTGACATTTAGGGCCAAGGTGCTGATTTTGTGTCTGGCTCGTCTAATCTCCTGTATGCGCTTTTATGATTATTATTATTGATGGCCGTGATGTCACCAGTGAATAAGATGATGTGGGTGTACGGCAGAACAGTGAGTGCTGGACTGGACTGAAACACAGGGCTTGTGGGGTGCCAGTGGACAGAAATACTGACAATCGTGTCTGTTGGGAGAGCTGGTTTTCAGATGCAAAATGTTATTTGACATTAAAATGAGGATTATAAGTATATGAAGGTCTGCAGTTATGGGCATACGTGACTTTTATGGCACCTGCTGCCTCAGCACATACTTAATAAATACACTGCAGTGAATAACTTTCATGAGGAGAAAAGAGCTTTAGATGCCATCATCCAATTATAAACTAGCTGCATCTAAAGTTCAAGCTACAGCATTCGTAAAGCTACTTTTAACATAACCCATGTAAATGGCAGGTTACCTTTTAAAGGCCTTTCCTTTTAAACATCACATTTGGTTGACTTGCATTGATGCTCTTTTTCTACGTGTTAAGATTTGTTCTTTTCTCTAAAACGCGTAGAAATAAAGATCGACAGCGCCACTTAGTGGCCAAATTTTCAGTAACGCTAACACATCTGAAACCCTGACTTCCCTTTAATATTATCTAAAATATACAGATTATAGTAAACATGTTTTTGGTAAACAAACTGGCAAACAGATAAAATAAACACCTAGTTACAACTACACACTGCAGTATAGTAGCAGTGATCACTGACAAAGATCACATTGCTAAAGTTACATTATTTTTCAAATATTAGTTTTCATTGCATTAAGAGTTTACTGTATGCTTTACTAATTAAGTGTCCTTTGCATGTAGAATTTAAATGGCCCTCACTTTCCACTTCATTAGAGAACATCATGTTTATTCTGAAGCGTTTAGATGTTACATTTACTGAACATACCTGGTCACTCGGAGTAGCATCTGGATTAGAGATTCTCTGATATTAACCTCATCACAATCTGCAAGAAGACTCGTTTATCACTCATAAGGTTCATTAATCACTGTGAGGTTCTTCCTTGAGGCTGTGGGTCGTGATTGCTATATAAATAAGGCTGAATAAATGTGCTTTGATTTGAGTCATTTAAGTGTTGCTGTATTAAGCTGTTGATTGCAGTATATTATTGAAATTAGCTAGATTATTTCATTGTCCCTTATTCCTTGGTAAGAACGTATCACATCACCAGCAACATTTCACACACATTATCCTCTGTGATTTTTTGTTATCAACATATACACAACTCAAAATGCAATGTATTCTTGCACTGATAATGAAGAAATAATTGATTTCAAAGAGTTAAAAGTAGAAATTACTGCAAACTATCTCTATGTGCAAAAGT
>JAZGTK010022700.1:0-10188 GCA_036877625.1 Ambastaia sidthimunki | reverse complement strand
AATAAGGCAGTACAATACTGTACTGTTAGTGTATTCTACATGAAACTTCACTATTAAATGAGGCTTATGATTTTTGCAACTAAATATATTTATCTGTCGCTCATGTCCAATGTCATTCAAAAACAGTCACTACATTCATAACCAATTAAACTGAGGGCAAGTTAATAGAATGTTAATATATATGTATATATGTGTACACATAAATATTTAATTAATCAGTGTGACTGCAGCACGATACTTGTGGCAGTGCTGGTGGACAATACACACAATAATGGTGGAAATGTTCAATAGCTTTTTGTAGCCAAAACTTCAAGGTATGTGCCTACACAAAAATTGACTCTCAAAACAAAAACTACCATTAGAAATATTCATTGGAGTGAAAAGTGTGACAACTAGCCCCGGTCTCTTTTATATACCATACATACATCACAGGTTCTCAGATGTCTTTACCTTCTTTTAACAGATTCTCCAGCAGAGCGTCATGTTACTTGTTTATTTCTCACAGCACAGACTGTCCATCACCCTGATGCGGCTTTTGGCATTCCAAAGTTGCTATGGCACCTACGCTAGCCTCAGCCAGACAGGATGTTCCCACTCCACATAAACACTGCCAATGGAGCGCATGCATTACTGACATTATGTGTCTCTTTTTGCTTGAAGCAGATTTAACATTTTAAGGTTTTTAGAAAGATCCTGGTATTATCAGTTCAGGATGATTAATATTTGAGAATATAATGAGTCTATAAGAATTTATGAACATTCCAGATTTTAAATTTTGGTAAGCTTTGAAGCTGCAGACTCATTCAGAATGACCCCCACAGGGAAAATAAGCAGTTTAACTGGTCAATTATTGCTCGTATTAAAGAATTACAGAACCCTTTAAAATGTGATATGAGGAGGCAGCAGTAAGCTACAATACACCATGATAAGGAACTGTTGTCTGTCAGATAGGAGGGACATTGCTAAGACATCTGAGGCAGTGTGCTATAATTATTTTAAATCTGCAGCAAATGTGTGACGCTTTCACACTGAGGGTGTCTCTGCTCCATAAATAAGTTGCAGTTCTATAGGAAAGTAATTGCCACACTGATTTTTGAATAACAGTGATGAATTAAAAAATGGTTTCCTGGAATCTGCTATTAAGAATTATAGCATTTGTTTGTTGAGCATTCTAGTTTACATCAGGAGTTGGGTAACATTTCAATTCAAATAATTTACATGAAACCTAAACCATTAAGTGTAGTTTTTGCAAGCATATTGGAGATGCTGCCACAGTTCTTATGGATTTAGACACATGTGTCATTTTTTCCTGTTTCTTGATGTCATCCCACACTGACTGGTTGATGGTGAGATCAGATCTCTGTGTGGGCCATACCATCTGTTGTACGACTTCTTGTTCATCCAATAATTTCACTCATATTTGGATATTTCCTGCTGACACATTAAAGCAAAAGACAGATAGCAAAGCAAAAAGTTATTTATTTTTGAAGCCTCTAATGTGCCTAAGACTTCTGGAAAGTACTGTAGGTTAGCTAACTTATTTTAAAAGGTTAATAACAGATGTGCTAATAGATGAAACGCTTTTGACGATCATCAGGCTGCAGCTATAGATACTCGCAAAAACAGGCTCTGTTCCAAATCTGCTTTCAGTGCCACGTCTGTGACACAGTGACGTGCCGATAAGCCTGCATGTGTCTGCTTCTGCTAATATAGGCTAGAAAATGAAAATACACCACACACCTTGCAACAGATTCTATATAAATTGAAAATTTAAAACAAAACACTACATTTCACCCATATAAAAAAGGGAGTAGGAAATGCTCATATTTTTAAATCTAATTGTTTTTGACAAAAGTAAAGAACACAGCATGAAAGCTCTATGGACAGAAAATCTGAAAAAAAAAATTGGTTTGTGAAGACACTGGAATGAAACAAAATTGTGTATTTAAATCATTTTTTGGGTGGTTTTGCAGTCAACATGCTAGTCCTGTGAACTGGACGCTATTGTCACAGATCTGTGAATATCGCCACAACATCTAGCGCAGGTTGACAACTAAATAGAAGGTGACAGAGGAGCATGACTCCTGAGGGTAAAACTCTCTCAGACTTTCCCTATTTCACTGCAATGTTTCATTAATGTTCTTGTAATGAAAAATGTAACTGTTATGTAAATATATATAAGCTATATAACCCCTGTTTAGAGGTTGTTTAACTCATTTAAACAAATATATCCAGATTATTCTGATAGCCTTTCAGAATCTGCTGATGATTCTTATATCCCTAATGCTGTTACACAAACAGTGCAAATTACTCTTGCCATAATTAATCAGGTGATTTCGACAAGCTTTCATGGTTGACTAATTGAATTCAGAGAGACCTCCAGTCTGTTCATGCAGGTCTCCATTTGTGATGTGTTAAATGCCAGAGTGAACGTGTGGATCTGGAAAATTGAACACTGGTGACATTCATATAGATGGATGAGGGGTTGTTGGCCTAAAATAATAACAAATTTGTGCAAATGAGGTTTTGGAAAATGTCAATGACTCACTGGTGTCCTTTACACTCATTATAGGATCTTCTGAGACAAGTGTGTTAAGCGCTAAAAGTGTCCACAGTTTATGTGTTAGCTTTTAAGGCCTTTTCAAGTTATGTCATAATCAACAGTTTCTTAGAGTAAAGGTGCTGTGTGCATTTGTTTATAATATCACACAAGTTCCTGTTACCTGGCACACATTATTAGAACAGGTGTTTTGAGAAAATCACGCCTGTCTCTTTGACAGCCAAAAAGGAAAGAAAAGTCAGGTTGTTGCTTTCTTTTTATTTTAGCAGAAAACAAAACGGAAAAGCTCTCTGCCTGTAACTAAGTTCACCTGTTTGGCTCTGGTGACAGCATTTGTCTTATATGTAATCTTAGGGGTTTTCGAGAGCATGTTGTTTAGGTTAGCAAAATGGCTAAAATTGCTTCCAGCACCTTTAAAGTCACTTGTGTGAAAATTTCCAGACTGTATAGCTGCTTTATAGCTGGTTTCCTAAAGATTAAAAAGACAAATAAATGTTGGCAAATATTTAGACACGTTCAATAGAGTATTGTACAGATTTTGACTGTAGTAATGGTGTCTGATTAATGTTGGAGGCAGCAAGCACTACAATAGAAAGGACCATTTCAGTATGGCAGTTTTTTAAAATAATACAAACAAATGCCTTTTGACATCAGATAAGATTATAGGACAAATGCCAGACGCCTTTTAGAGGGCCACAAAAAGCGTCAGGCCCTGAATAATAGTGGACTTTTCATTGACCCATAGAATGAACCTAGTAATTAGAACTTGCCTGGTCCTTTTGACAAGGTTTCATCTGGAAATGCCAAAAACTGGTTGAGTTGAGTGCAGTAATTTGCCTGGCCATGTGTTCATATAACAAATGCCAGCTGCTACAGGCTGTGTGGCGTTTGAAAATTACTCCCTAATCTCATGAGGCGCACACGCAGCTGACGCTGTGTAGCGGCCGTGGCCTTTAACTTCCTTGTTAGCGAGCCCAACTCCTATGATGGATTGTTTGCATGGTTCGAATCTCATTCAGAGAGGATTGAGTGGAAGTGATTACGGTAGTGACATGATCACTGATCTATATGATTGCCCATGACATCATAACACTGAAGCCATCACACCGCCATATTGGTATGCCCACACTAATAATACACATCTAATGTAAGCATTGCTCATCCAATTACTATTTTTATATATTAAATCTGCCTATACAGCCTTACAATGCAAACTTGTTATACACTGGTTATTAATTTAAATTGCAAGTGAGTTTTGTTTATCTTATCACAGCAGTGAACGTTATTTGACAAACGAGACACCTCCACATATATATATATATAATACAAATAATATAGTGTTAATTCTGAACATGGATTTTATTTATTTATAAATTTGAATTTTAAAGTGCAGTTTGTATGATTAGAAGAATTGGTTATAATCACACATATACTTTGATTTTGCACCAAATGCAGCCTCATTAATAATCTACTAATATTCTACTTATAATCTAATGAGAGTTATTTGGCATGTGGCTGCAACGTTTGACACAATGTCTTATTGCAAAATAATGATCGTTTTCCAACATTTTCTTATGCACTTATCTCACTTCTACTGGTCCTGCCCCAGACTCAAGCTTTGGGTTAAGCCAATGCATCTATGTTGCTGACAAGATGCTCAAACAGGTTTGAAAGCACCACAGAGCCCCAGTGTTTACACTATTTGAAAAAATGAACCTACTCTTGGCTTATCCGCTCATTGTGGATTTATTTTAACCACTTTTGTACTTTAATGTATGCAAAAATATTAAAATATAAATTAAAATATATCCCAGATTTCAAAAGACAAACTTTTCAATAGAATAAAAAACTTTTACCAACTTCCTTTCATGGAAAAAAATGACTACATATATTTCAGTCAGTTAGCTAAGGAGCAGATAAAAAGAGAGAAAGAGATTAAAGGAAAGATAAGGGCGAGTTAAACGAATACAATAATTGCTGCATTATTACCACAACATCACAACAGTGAAAGTTTTCCTGTCTGATAACAGCCATGCATAATTCATACCAGACATAATTTACAATCAGAGACTCAATCATCTTAACTTAGTGCGGTACCAAATAACACCTGGTCACGGATAAGGACCTTCCTCACCTTTTCTCAGCTGAAATGAACAGAACGAATGAGACAGTTCATGGAAAAGTGACATCATGAAAGGTCACCTGTCAGTTTGGGCTGTGTGGTTGAATGGGGTCCCCTGCATAATGAGAATCAGCACTGTTTCCCCAGCACCCACCCCTCTCTTCTGAGCACCGGGTGCTAAATGAGGGCCGAGTGAGAAATGTCACATTCATTCCACCAAACGAGTTACTCTTGTGTGGAAGACACCATCATAAATTTTAATCCTGTAAGTCATTAATAATTTTACTTGACATCAAATTGGATGACCACACAAACTCCGTTCTGACCGATAAAGCAAAGATAATATACAAACCACAAAAAAGTAAACTGTGATACTGTGATGTTTGGTATTTTTATGACAGATTCTTTGTTTTTGGGGAGGTTTTAAGATCAGAAGCCATTATAAAAGCAAACTTTGATGAATTTCTGCTCTGGAGATCTGCTACCTTATAATTTTATTATCGTGACCTCATTGCATAAATGAACAGTTGTGGTTTGGGAACACGTTCCTGCACTTTCACAGGTCAGCATGTTTCCCAGGTGCATAATGCATTTTGACAGGGAGGCCTTAGTCATGAACCAATTGATGAGGTGCTGAGTGATGTCATCACATACAACTAGACACTTTTCCTAAAGATACACTCAGCACTGCTTTGTTATTTATTATCACTCTGCCTTCATGCTTTTTTTTAAAAAAAAATGTATTTTTTTATGTATATTTTTGTTACAGTTTTGTTACAGTTTTAAATTGCTTATTAAGTCTTTTTTAATTCCATTTGAGTCCAATTTGATTCAGATGCTTTCTGGTTTATACGAGCAATGCAATGCTGGTGAAAGATCACAAGGAACATATTGATTTTGTTGAGCTGTTTGTTTGTGAATTTCATGTCAGTATCTCATACAGACTGGCAGAGATCCAGAGAGAGATTACATCTCAGAATGTTGATGGCCATTTCAGAACATGATGCTTTCATTTCTATGGAAATAAAATACATTATTCATGCACTGAATGAATGGAATGATGTAAAAAAAAGCCTTTATGAAAAAAGCTATTCTATGTGATGATGTCTAGCCTTTACCAAGTTATTAGCATTTCAGTGGGTATTGAATATATGACACTTTTATTCAAAAATCCAAAGAATACATTTACCTTCTTTGCTTTTAAAATTGTTCTTTGCCTACTTTTTAAAAATATATGCAGTGCTGTGTTACATTTATTTAAAAGGCAATTGAATATTGAATTATGTGTGGTCAACCTGACATGCTGATTTATTCAAATGACTTTTCTTAAAACACATTTTCTGTATGAAAGAAGTTAACAAGTTGCTCTGTAAGTTGCTTCATTACATCTTTTAAATCTTTTCAAAATTTATACACATTTATACACAACACAAATATTTACTATCCTAAGTTTTATCACAGTTGACTAGTCATTATAGGCTTATACAGTGGCCTCCATAAGTACTGGGACAGTAAAGGAAAAAACTTTGTACTGTGAAATCAACAGATCTTTTATGCTAAAAAGACATTTAGTTATTTAGCTGTTTTAACACAAGTTTTACCACTTTAAATTAACAGAGTCTAATGTGAGTCTATGTAATGGGAAAATTGACTCACAGTTGTGTTTCTATGTGTTCAGTTGTGTCCTGTTGCTTTATTTGTTGGCACATTAAAGCAGTTTTGTCCATTGAGTCTTGCATTTGGTGAGAACACATATACTGTAAGCCTAGGTGAAGACAAGGGAGCTGACTCTGAGAGAAAAGCTGTCAAAAATGTTCAAATATAAGACACTCTGTACATTTGCCTTATATTCATCTTATATTATTAACAGATTTCTTGACTCCACAGCAAACAGAACAATTTTTCCATAAATGTCCTAATACTTGACACTGTATATTGGCTCATATCTTATAAGTTTTGTCAAGTGTATAAGTCAGTGAATCCCAACCTTAAAGACTTCAAGCCCTTTCCTTCAAGCTCTATATTCTACAGCCTGACACAACTGGAAAGATGTATAAAATAATATGTATATAAGACATTTAAATCCTTTTTTAAATTGGTAATTCAGCACTTTTATGACAAGCAGGTTTAGTTAACAATTTTTTCCGGTTTTGTTATGAATAAAAATACTTGGTTAAAATAACATAAAAATAACTTTGGTTAACCTAATTTTAAAGGTTAATGATTAATTATAATGAGACAGCGGGAAAGTAAATTACTTTGTTGCAATTATTCACTGCTGACTCAAAATCTGATTGTAATATGGATTAAATTTGCTCATTAGCCTCACTAATGCACAGGTGTGACTTTACACATGAGACAGTAAAGATGTCTGCTAATGGCTGTTTACAGCACCATAGAAGAGTTTAAGCCTAATGTCTTCTACATTTCTTATTTTCAAAGCTGAATTAAATGCTCTTTTCTCAGTAACACATTTTGCTCTGTCATTCCAGACTAAATATCTTTTCCTACATGCTATCAGTCTGTCTCACATTCAGACAGCTGCCTTTATCTGCAAAATCAAATATAAAACTTCAGTGTTTATCACCAACTGCATATCTTTCATCAATGCGGTCATCAAGCTCTAGCAAGACAAACAAACAAACAATAAACAAACCCTCAACTTACTCTTTATGATTCCGTTCTGCACACAAGATTTTACATCTGTGACTGCTGTGAAACTACTGTGTTTTTTCACTGGCTAACTGTTACTCATTGGACTGCCGCTGTTTTAAGAAAACCTCCCCTGAAGGAAGGTTATTATTTCTAATGTTCTGTCCCACAGGTGAGACATGGATTTGGCTTTACTGCAATTACATCACATTCTGCTTCTGTGTAACAAAAAAATAATAAAAAATCAGCCACTTAGATCTACATTCATCCTGTCAACAGTACTATACATGTACCTATCATAAAAATGTTTATTGCTCAGAGGAATAGAAAACTCTCCTGCCAGATGTCTCAGATCTATATAACTTTATTTCCTCAGCTAAACACAAACAAAGATTTTTAGAAAAATCCCATTTGTGTAAGTTTATGTAACCCATGGGTTTAGGACCGGAATTGTTAACGATCCATAAAAGCACATACAGCCATCATAAAAGAAATCTTTATGACTCCTGTAGATTACCATATAATTAATGTCTTCTGAGGCAAAATGATAGGTGTAAGAAAAACAAAATATTTAAGTTTATTTTGTGAAATCTCTTGACCTCAAATCAAAACAAAACATATTCAGCGGTCAAATCCTATTGGCCGCTGTGTGTCTCATAACTTAATGTCATATGATGTAGTCATACTTAGATATGATATAAACATCCGCATAGAATGTTATTTTTGCCAGTTAATCCATTTTTGATGACAAATTTCACCCTCTCTCTGACTAATTTAGTTCATTTGTTTCATTGTTTGGCTAATTTAGTTCATTGTTTGCTAAGCAAATCCCCTTTGTGATACAACCCTTTGGAATTTTGTTCACAAGTTGCAGGTTTGCCGTCGCATGACACATGCAAGCTGAGATATGCCACACAAACTGTGAAGGTCAGTCTGAAAATGTTTGGGGACTTCTTATAAAAGTTTCACAATACATATATGCAGAGCAGCTCAACTGCAACAGCAAGCACAATTTTGCTTTTATATAATCATTTCTGCTCTGTAAACTGATGTTCTATAGAGAAAACACATGGATTTTCTGGGCTGCCATGCTGAGTTCTTCCTTTGATAACCAACATAAACTTACATCCAAATGCAGACGATGCACATTGTTATGTTAATAAATATGTTTAGAAGGAAAACTTATATATACGTATAGCCTCATTTTACTATTAATCGAAAAAATTTAAATAGTTTAAAGGCATTTTACTAGACTGCTCAACAGAGACTCTGAAACAATTAAAACAATACACTGTTACAGTGAAAAGTGCTGCAATATTCAAATAAATATAAATTGACCTGATTTTTTTTTATTCATAATTTAATGATTTACCAATATAGCATATAGTCCACATTTTTACATTCATTTATTTACATTTACATTCATTCCACATTTATGTTCATTCTATTGAGTTTTATTCCACTCCACCTACTCCACAAATATTCTGAAGTAGGTGGAGTGACAAGACAACTGCTTATGTTTAGACTAAGTAACATTTCAACAAATGTTGCATTCATGTTTTTTCAAATAAAACTGAATTAAATTACATTGAATGAATGTATAAATTATTAAAAAAACACATAATTTTCTCTGACTTTTGGATTATCATTATTGCTTGTACTTCACCCCTGAACTTAGACAACCACTAACACAGCCAAACATCATTCACTTATTCAGAAAAAGAGAAACAAATCCATTACTTTAATGGGCAAAAACATTTTATTCTCCCTATTAATCTCCTTATTAATAAGACGCTTTTAAGAGACCATAGAACCAGATGTTGGCAGTGTCATGGTTCCTGAGCTTGGATAGCTGGTTTGATTATTTTTGTCTGTCTGTATTCTTTTGTTTGCTTCTATTTTGAAGTACCGCTTTGTTGTTGTTTTTTGTCTCACCTTGTTTCAATTGTTCACATCTGTACCTTGTTGTTTTTTCCCGTGTATATATAGGAAACCATGGAGAGCTTTAATGTCTGTAAGTTAGTGTGTTTTTTATGTTACATGTTGATTTAATGTTGCCACATTTATCTGCTACAAAACATTTCAAGCCAAAGTTGGAAACAAACATGGAAATACACAAACATATGCTAAATATTCTGAAAAACTCATTCTGAAATAGTGTATGTGCCTCTTACAACAGTGGTAAATACATAGCACAAGCCTATTTTGTGTAATTATTGTAAGTTGAATAGAAGCTGGAAAGTTGTTACAGTTTAACTTGACCCTTCTGCTCAACTTTAATAATCTTTTATATCAGCATGTAAATTAAAATATTGTGTTGATGCTATATATCAGATATAGAACCTGCTTTTCTTAGATGCTGAACCTGCTTTAACATTAACATTTATAAACATAACACAATCACAAAATTTGCTTGTGTCTGTAAGTCCTTCATATTTGTATCTGCTTTACCTCAGGATTATGTTTGATAATGATTTCACCTCATAAGTACATTTCTGATGGATAGTGTCATCACCCTGTGTTGCAACACTGACCATGTTGTATTTTTTATTTTTTCCAAAGTAATAATTTTTTTTCTCTTTGCGTACTTTTAATTGCTATTATTAATAAATTTCACCTTTGCAGATCATTAGTCACCGGATCATTAGCAACACTACAGGTGCATGATGGACACAGGCACCTTTAATATAATGAGCTGACACGGCTGCTAAAAACCATCTCGCTCACAGTCATGATTCACATTCAGATGTGACCCAAAATGGGTCAGTGGTCAGCTGACTTAATTATTCTGTCTGATTCAATTGTTGACCGAATCCAGTCAGTTTGTGCAGCTGCTGTGCGCATGATGAAAACA
>JAZGTK010022699.1:0-10189 GCA_036877625.1 Ambastaia sidthimunki | reverse complement strand
AATGATGAAATTTGCATTTTTGGATGCACTATTGTGAGTTTTCTAGACCCAAAACCTGCTCATTTGATTTAAAGAAGAAAATGACTTTTTGTCTGTCATAAACAATGCATGACTTATATAAATCAATAACAAACTACATCCTGCTTGAAGATTATGAGATTGATTGTCTGGACAGTGATAATTACTGTGCCACACTCAGATCCATTCACAACGAACAGCTGAGACTCACGGCTGAATGCGTCTGTGACACCAGCCTCATAACTGCATAGCAACAGTGTCATGTGCAGAAAAGGAGAATTCTTCATTGCTGAGATGTGCTGTAGTATAATCAGATTACCAATTCAATATCTGTATTAAATCATCCCTCACATCAGTGTTAAAGGTACAGTTCACCCAAAAATGAAAATACTGCCATGTTTAGTCACAGCAGTTTTAAACACATATGCCTGTTATTTCAGTGGATTATAAAAGTCGGTGAGACTTTTTTATGCAGTTTTTGTCATAAAACAACAGCTCACAGTGACCAGAAACAGTGTTCCACATGATTTGTGCGACATTTTCCAAGGCCACATCATTTGTGTGAGGAATTTCATTGTAAATAATATAATTTGTTCACTTTTAAAACTTGCTCTTTACAAAAGAACTTCTTAAAGCCACATTTGTAATCCAGATTTTAAAAATTGCACTTTTTGTTCAGTTTGTTTGTTTAATTGTTTGTTCAGTGAAGACTATATATAAGAATGATGTTTTGGCATCAATAATGCCAATTTTAAATCTGAACACATAAGTGTTTAAACTAAAGCTATGTTTGTTACACAATGCGTGGCCAGAACTAAATGTTTTATTTTTTTATTCGTTTACCAGCAGGGGGCAGGTTTGTTCCATTAATTTTTTTCTGGTTTTGACGGGGCAAATATTGTATATATCTCATTGTACATTGTTATTTAAATAAAATATTATATTCAATCTTTAGACGTATATAACTCAGGGAAGGCGCATGAATATTTAATATACCATATATCAGTGAACAGCATTTCTGTTTTACTTTGTTATATACTGTAGCTGGGAATAAACAAATTCCAGTGAAACAAACACATGACTGGTAAAATTGATCCAAGCAGAATAAAGTAAAAGAGAGCGAGAGTAAAACAAACAGAATAGGGCCTAGTAGAAGTATACACACTAAAAATCAGTTTGCAGAACCATGTTAATTACTGTTTTTTTTAAATAGACACAAATACACATATTGTGCAGTATTTATGCCATTGCACTGTTGTTTACAAATGTAGACATACAAAGAAACTCAGTTATGTCCTATGCACATTAAGTATGCAGATTTCAGCTAATTCACCCCTGGAACCAGTGGCTGTATTCATTATTTGCTCAAATGAGCACAGTGCCCAAAGTTATAGATAGATATTAATAAATGGTAGCCCTGGCAACCGTTCCCTGGTAATGTGGAGCAGCACAGCCAGCAACAACCAAAACCTCCATTGACACAGAGCAGTAACACTCAACACGGCCTCTCGGTCACATACATGAATCACTGATCTCAGATCAGAGTAGTCAGGTACTGCAATGATGGGCAACTACCAAAGCCATTCCAGCAACCAAACTTTGCTGCTCTAGCAACCATTCAGAACACTTTAGCGATAACATAGCAACACCCTAGCAACCAACCCTAACACCTTAACAAGTTCTGCACAGGCGACAACTTTTTCTGAAAATGCAAATGTCTAGTTTGTTATTTAAGATGCATGTGACCTATTAGCTGTTGTTTCATGCGATGTTGACCGTGTCCTGTTTGTTCTGTCAATCATTATCTTAAATGTGACTGCAGTAGTCACGTGTCTGGAGGTGCAAGTGGGTAAATCACAGATATCAACACTGGTAGAGGAGACCAAGGACACACAGCATGTGTTTACTTGAAATATGCTGTGTGGGGACAAACGAGGAGAAAAGAGTAACGCAAGAGTAACGCATGTGAAGAAAACTGTGTTCTGGGTCACGTAATGCACTGTGTACCTCAACCTCAGACCTCTTTGAGGTTGAGGATCTCTGAGGATCTCGAGTAAAGGAAACAGAATCCACTCTATTACTGAACACTAGGTTATAAGAACGTTTCCCTAACGTTTTCATTGAGTAACAAAAATGATTAAAAATTGTATTTTAAATATTCTAGGAAGGTTAAACATGTCAATTTTGTTTTAATGTTATTGCTTGGTTGTAAGAATGTTAAGAACGTAAGCATGTTCTACTAACGTTACTGCAACAAAGTTGTTTGAAAACTTTGAGACAACTGTTAGAGAATGTTCTGAGAACATTCCCTGTTAGCTCGGATGTTTCCTGCCCATCTGAGGAAATAAAAGGTTCCACCACTGCAATCAAAATTTTAAATGTTTTAGTAACACGATGTAACATGCAATTTACAATTTTCAAAGCTACAAAAGGAACTAATGAAATCATGATGTATTGGCTGCGATATTCAGCAGATTGTGCTGAAAGAAAACAGCAATATAACATCAACACATGGAACAGATCAGGAAGGCTAATGCATGTTTGAGATGGTCATCAGTGTACAATTAGTTCATACAACAGAATGAACTCATTGACACATAATGTCCAGTTATAAGATACTGATTAATCGAACTAATATTCCTGACAGTACGTTGAAGTGGATCTCTCACAGAAGAAGGGGTGGAGAAGGTTCGAGGGGCCATGAGAGCTGTCAGATGCCAGCTGAGGTGACTGATGATCAGGGTTGGTGTTCGAGCCCGGTGCTGGTTCCTGATCTTTGTAATCAGAACCTGAGAAATGGCGGGATTAGGTGGGTCAGACAGGGTCAGGTGAGATGGATGTTGAACTTCCCTGTCGGCTGTGCTGAGACACTCGGAGGTGGAGGAGTTTTACATAATCAGCGGGTGGTCTCCGGGGTGCGGGAGTTGAGCTGTACTAACACACACACCGTCTTCACGCGCACCCCATGCTGCTCCCACCAGAGGAAGAGACCCCACTGTGCATCTGCTCCTCTGAATTAATGAAGGTATGTGTGGATTGTTCTAGTTTTGAATAACAGAGCTTTGAGCTCAGTGACGCACACACACACACACACACACACACACACACACACACACACACACACACACACCTATCTGTCTGTCTGTCTATCTATGTAACAAAACACAAAAATGTGTATCAGTCATGTGTATCTCATCACAGGCAGCTGTAAACAATGAGCCCCTTCATTATTAAGATTTAATAATTTAATATATGGTTCTGACACATCTTACCCCACTTTGTAGTGGAAGTGCAATTTTTCTCTTGCTATAATTGGTCCTTCACATTCAATCACAGATACTCTAATAAAACTTCCCTCCTTACACTCCTTTATAAATATTTATGTGAGAGAGAGGGTGAAGGGTGATAAAAACAAAGTCCAGTCGAGGGTCTTTCGTAGAAGGAGAGGCAAAAGTGAAGTTTCTATTAAAGTCAATGCTGTTAAATATTTATGGGTCAAGAGTAGCTTTTGGTGACAGGAAAGAACACAATGACACATAGTGTAAATAACTTTCCAGACTACAGAGAGACTAAAACAAGTGTGTCAAGAAAACAACAGAGCCCAAAACCTTTGTTATGCAGAATTTCTCTCAGAAGCTCCTCACGATATGAAGACAGAATGAGAAACAGCTGGATAATTTTCTTATTACAGCGTGTGATGTGAGAACAGAACAGAGACAGAAGTCTGTGCATTGATGAACAGAAATAGCTATTTGACCACAGATTGAGAAAATAACTCTCTTTATTGCGGTCATACATTCTGCTTGGTATGAGAGTTATCCGATGTCAGTTTCCCACAGGCCAAAGGGGGCACAGTTTAAAACAACAAATGAGTATCTCAAAGGCAGTGTTTTAAAAAACAGTGAACCGACCAAATAAACAGCATTTTTGGGTACAGACATTTAGAAGTTTAAACCCACCTAACAGGGAACGTTCTTAGAAGACTGGCTAACGTTCTCTAAAAGAGAACATTATCACAATTCATTATTGTGATCATAAAGTTAACATTGAGCCCTTGTCACTGTATGTCACCGTAGGGGGAACGATGGACAGGAACATTGGACTGAAGATCAAGCTACATACCTGGTTGTGTGATGCTTTCTGAATCAAAAGACAGCAGTGCCCAAAACCAGAGAAGAAGAGATGAACGTCCCATCACAGACAGACCTGTCCTACCTGAGTTCAAACCATACTGCATTAGAAAATTCCAGAAGTGGAGGTCATGAGGTCATTAATGATAAAATGGGACGATAGCCAGGAAAATCTAATCTGAATGACACTTACACTGTAAGGAGACAAAGAACGGACATGCCATCGTTTCAAGACGTGGAATGTTGCTTCCAGCTGAACTGAAGCCATTTTGGCCTTCAAACATAACTGCTTCATGTCCAAATCTGTCATTGTTGGGGAAATTAGATATTTTTCCATTTATTAGTTCAGGCTTATTCCTGACAGTAAAATTAAACATTTGTTTGAAAGCATTGTGTTTAAGGAACAGGTCACCCAGTTAACAGGGAACATTGTCACAACGCTGGCTAACATTCTCTAACAACTCTCTCAAAGTTATTAAAAATGTTTTTGCAGAAACGTTAGTAGAACTTTTATAGAATTATATATGTGCATTTTTTGAATGTATATAAAAACACTTCTTAAGTCGTTAATGGAATGTTTTAAAAAAATTACAGTTACAGAGTTAAAAAAGTTTTTGTTACTGAATGGAAACATTAGGGAAATGTTCTTACAACCTAAAATTGTTAGCTGGGCATTTGCAAAAGGCCATAATCGAATTCCTTTAAGTGACACTATTTCAATTCATAACACAGGTGGAAAATTCCAGACTCATACAGTTACAGAGTCAAAGCTGAGAAACAGATGCAGCAAGACTTTGACTGTCGTAACAAAGTCAAAATCAGATGCGTTTTCAAAACAATGCAACATCAGACTCCATCAGACTCCCCCAGTCGATATTCTGAGTCTTTTAATGACATCAGGCAGTGAGACAGGAGAGATTAAGTCAGGAGAGTGCTCATGCACTGCGGAAGATATCCACTCAGGGGACTAAAGAGAAACATCCAAACAAGCGAGCGGATTGGTTGGTAAACAGGAAAACACAGGGAGGAAGGGAGATCTTAAATGCATGCTGGCTGCAGAGCTTCTGTCCTCATTTCCTACCGGCCATCTCGAGCCCCCCTCTCTCCAGCATCCTGTCTCCTGCCTCATTCAATGAGTGTTTGTGTGTGTCCATGCATCTCTGTTTGTTAACGAAACTGCAATTAATTGCCATTTTTCACTTTAATCACAGAGGATGTTACTGCAGCCCGCAGTCGAGGAATTCTGTTATGTTTTCATCACAAGTAATTTTCTGCTCACACACACATTTATTATCTATCTAAATGGGGAAATTCTTTGGACTTCTATTGTTGTGATACACAGCTAGTTATAAACACTATAACCTAATCCTAACCCACACTCTAAACCTAACAAAAATCATGCAGCATTTTTACAATTAAAAGAACTTGGGATGTCCCCAAAAGTCAGGTTTTGGTGATATTTGGGTACAAATTTACTTTTATTTGGGTGGTGCATCGATCACATTGCTTTTTATTTTTTGACTGGAAAATTGAGGTGCAAGGCAACATCACGCTGACAGACACATTGATGTTGCTCTCCTCTGGGAAGGAGAGAATGAAGAAAGAGAGTAAAAGATGGACAAAGGGTCCAAGAAGAAGAGAATTTAATAGATAGATTGACATGAAAGCTAAAGGACTTGCCTGACACATCCAGTCAAACTCTGAGTGTGTATCTCCACTGACCCCTGAGGAAAAGAAACACAACTGCTGACACACACACTCGCTGGCCTCTTCACTTCAAACACACCGCCAGAATGTTTCTTCTGACCTTTCGTTCCACTTTAACTCAAACTCTATTTTTAGTCTATTATATTTCTGTCACTCGTATACCTCACCTATCAGATTTCACTTGCTCATTTAACATTTAAAGGCATTAAACGTGCACCCCCTTCCTCTGGCAGTCACATGTGATGTTTACTGGAGATTAAAATCCTAAAAAGAGATTTTGAGGCACGTAGGAAAAGGTCATTGGAAGATTGGCAAACACGTTCCGTGTGCAGCGTGTTTACTTTTAAGTGTTACATTTGTTTTGTGGCCTTGAGGCTCCTCTGAACTTGCTAGGCTAAAGTAAACTGTGGTGCAAATGGGCCGTGGCGAGATGGTCGTGACGCCCCAACTGTGTTTCTTGGAGAGGCTGAGGCCTGCTGATCACAGCTGATTGAACCCCTTCAGATTGAGAGCACAGACTGACACTTCCCAGCTAACAGGAAACACTCTCGGAACGTTCTCAGAGACATTAGGTTCTCTAAAATTCTCTCAAGTTATCAAAACCCATCTCATGTTTAGCTGGTCATCCAGCTTGTCTTCAATCTTGGCCAGATGACAAGTCCACAAAATCTCCCTAAAACTAGCAAAACTGACCAGGAGTACATATGTCTATGCTAGTATAGGCAGATTTTTTTCAACAGGGTTTTGACCAGGTCCATCATCTTCACAACCTCCTTGTTAATCAGTATGGAGCAGCTTTTTGCATGTCTCCTGTTTTTTGACAAATGGTCAAAGCAGATGACCGGTCAACACAAGTGTCCCTCTGATGCCTGACCTCCTTTCTGCTCCTTGATTCATTATGTCAACCTGCAGTCTCTAGAAGAAGCAAAATACAAGAAAAGCAAAGCAAAACAAAGCAGAGCTCTCCTCAACCTGAAGCCACAGAGATTCTGTACTGCACTGCAGGGTGCTGTGTTAGTGGAGGCAAGGAAAACTCCATCCCGGGAATAACGACACCCACTGGGAATTTACAGAGAATTTCCTGATTGTACATCGACCTTTCAGCACGTCCTCCTGTGGAGTGACACACAACCTTCTGCTTGCTGAGGACAAACTCGGCTAACAGGGAACGTTCTCAGAATGTTGGATATGTTCTCTCAAAGTTCTTATGTCAAAGTTCTTGTAGCTCTTGTAAAATGTTCTTGTAGTAATGTTAGTAGAATTTTATTTTAATGTTATATAATATGCATATCAAAAATGTTATTTTTATGTTAATCGGGGAACATTTTGAAAATGTTTTAAAAATGTTACAGAATAAAAAAAGCATTTTGAAAGTTCTTATAATCAACCAATAATATGAATACAACTGAGATGCTATAAACGATCATAAAACTTTCAGAATAAAATTTTTAATGTTTTTCTTCTTGGAAATGTTAGAGGGATGTTCTTACAACAATTGCTAGCTGAGAAGATGCATCTTACCCCAGTGACCATGAGTAAAGTTAGGACCACACACACCACAAGAACATTGACCTGCACTACAATCAGAATGACGTGTCACAATTATAGATCATTAGAGTTTTACGCAATTATAAAATCATTGTGTCAAAACTGACGTTAGCGAAAATGAAGCAAAGCTACAGTAGACAAACTCAAATGTCTATAAAAACAAATATAAAGTACAAGCAAATGACAAGCAAAGTTTGTCAAATAAATATTTAAACAGGGAAACTGATACACGCAACAGTACACACACAATAAAATAAATTAAAAACTAAATTGCAAAAATGCATCCTGGGAAAAAATTCACCATCAAGATCACAATACACAGTGGGGTTTAAATAGTCTAAGGTCACATTAAAATCTGGGATCTAAACATTATGGTATTTTGAAAAATTATAAACAATGAATCACTATGATGTAAAATAAGAAACATTTAATTGATTCTGTCTGTTGTTATAAATGCAAAACATGGGCACCGTCTAATTCTGGCAACTGTTTCTGAGCTTTGTATTAACAGAGATACAGACTGAACTGAGGGAAAAAGACTTTTAAAGTGTCCTTTGATCTTTTGGCCAAAACTTCAAGGCATAAATGCCTGGGAAAAATGTCTGGTGCTTAGATTAAAAAAAAAACATTCATTAACTTATTTCACTGACATCAGTGTATTACAAAGGACAAACTTCACAGACATGTAAAATTCTAAAAAAATCAACGTAATGGTTCCTGAACAGCCTGTATTCCTCAAGAGCTGAAGCTTTGGTAAGCCAATGACATAAAAACCCTACAGCTGGACTCATGAGGGTTAATGGAGCCCTTCATCACAAATATGACATTAAAACTGTCACCAATTGATCCATATTTCATCTCTTTCTCATGAGAGCTGCGTTCTGCCTCTTTCTCATAATTGCATCAGATGCAAAAACAAAACGAAAAGAAAAAGTAACAAAGTGCTAAACGTTCACAGGAATTCATGAGAAAAACTCATGACAAATATGCTGTTCTTTTCCTAAAACAAGTTTATTAAGTACTCTGGCCTGAAGATGCTCTCAACGCTAGACAGATAAAATTGTGTGAGACAAAGATTGTGCGAGAGGCATCCTTTGTACTCGTTTTTATAACTTCTAATTTCCACATTGTAGCATAACAGTAATTTTTTTAAACACTGGGCCTCTAAACCAAACTGACAAGGTGTCTTTTAGGATGCTTTATAAACAGTACTAAAAAAAGTACTGTCCTTTCTTGCACTACATGATTAAAAATTCTGAAAATAAATTTCTATGCAATAAGTGGATGCGGACCAATGATAGTTGTGGTCACCATTCAAATCCCAGCTAACAATTTTAGATTGTAAAAACGTTTCCCTAACATTTCCACTACGTAACAATAATTTTAAAAATGTAACGTCCAGTTTTAGACATGATATTAGTGTTGTTTTAGACATTGTAAAAATGTTTTTGAGAACTTTAGGAGAATGTTTAGAGAACACTAGCCAATGTTCTGAGAATGTTCCCTGTTAACTGGAATACAATTCTGCTTTTGTGTTCTATGTAAGAAAGTCATATGATTTTAAAACAACATGAGGGTTTATAAATTGGCCTACCAGTGTTTAATGGCTTACTAGTAAGACTATCTAGTAAGACTAACCAGTAAGACTATACTTTAAACCAAGACATCTTTGACTTTGTGAAGGCCAGTGTGTATTTCTCTTCAGCTCAGGATATCAAGAGTCCTTGTTGCTCATTGTGTCACCAATTTTGCAGTCTGGTGTCACTGTAGCACTCCTGGCAGAGCTACACAACCCTCAAGAACGTTCTGTCTGGCCTCTGTCAGATGGGGCACTTGTCACGCTGCCCGTGCACCCGGTGACACTAGCCTTCACAGTCAGCTGTCTCCATGCCTGACTGCAATAAATTAATACATCAACCAAAACCAGCCATCCAACCATTTCACTCAGGTTATCTTAGCTAACGTTCTCAAAAAGTTGGCTAACATTCTCTAAAACTTTTCTCCTTAAAGGTTATCATAAAATGTTCTTTAGTAGAAAACGTTAGTAGAACTTTTTTTTTTAATATTATATATCATATATCACAAATGATATTTTTAAGTGGTTGGTGGAATGTTTTAAAAACGTTACAGATTTAAAGAGTGTTTGAATAACGTTCAATAAACCAAGTAATGTTTTGAACGTTCCTGAACATTCAAAGTAACATTTTTAATGTTTTTGTTACTTAAATGAAACGTTAGGGAAATGTTTCTACAACCTAAACCTGACCGGGCCGTCAAAACAAGGGGAAAACCATCAACAAGAGACTTGGTGAATTATATTAACTTTACAGGTGTTTATATTAATGATTAACGGCACAGCCATTCAAACAATGCTAAAATCTTTGGCTTCGACGGAGGATATGGAAGCTATCGCCCTGACATTCCTGACCATTTCCTGGAGGGTCCTCGGCCGCTTGCATACTTTCCAGATCTCGCATCCTCAGTGTCCATGCGCAGGGATTCCACAGGTCTGGACGGACAGCAGGTGTGCAGCCCTGCCGGATTTTCCAAGGATGTCAAGTCAACAGAAGAGTCATTCCTGGTCTTCCCGTGCATCTGAAAACAAAGAGACTGGAATTCAGAAGGATGCATACTTACATGCCTCTGATTTTAAAGATAGATTCCTCTGCACAAGATTCCCGACCACCGTGCCAAGATATTGTGTATACTCGCATGGAGGAAGTTTTTCATCTGCTTGAGATAAACAGATAACTGTATTAAACTAAGAGGACTAGAAAAACAATACA
>JAZGTK010022698.1:0-10189 GCA_036877625.1 Ambastaia sidthimunki | reverse complement strand
TAGCATTATTTGTTTGCAGATATCACATGTTTTGTGTCACATGCATGCTTGTCCTGGTACTTTTATTATGTGGACTTTTAGTTTGTAGTTGTTGTGTTCCAGTTTCTCCTTCCTGATTGTTCTCATCTTTGTCTCTGTTTGGTGTTTGGGTGCTTTCTTTTTTCAATAATTATATCAAGGCGAGTCTTTGTTTCTTGTTTGTTTCTCGTTTCTATATTAAGCTGTATGTCCAATGACCAACGTCAAGATATAAAATGCAATGATAATGACTGTATTTTGACAAAGCAGTCTGCAAAATACAGCAGTCTAATTTTCAATTAAGTTTTGGGCATAATATCTGAACTAATGTTAAACTGATCTTTCATCTTTCTCTCTCTTTGCTCCAGGTCCTCCAGTCATCGTGGGAATGAGCATAAATATAGCCAGTATTGACTCCATTTCAGAAGTCAACATGGTTAGTAACTTTTTTGGAAATGTTATTATTATTGTTACTGTTGCTTATGTTTGTTTGACACAATCTAAATTTTGTATCATAGGTAGATTAGTAATACTTTAATGTTACCAACAAATGTCCATTTGGAAAGAATTTAGCTTTTGATTTTGAGATCATTTAGCTTTGATCATTTGGGATCATTTGCCTGTTCTATTGAATCTTTATGGGGCTCAATACAAAATCTATCAGTATGCATGATTATGTATTACAGCGGTCATGACCAATTATGTAGCACTAGTAGACCTTTTCGGCTTTGGACCATCACCTCAAGTTAAACATCGCCTCGGGGCCCTTAAAAAGCAGTTTACTTAAAGAGCAGTCATCTGCATTTTTGCTGACAACTCCCCATAAATACTTTCCGTGGAGACCCTGTACAGATTTCTGCATTCATCATTTCTACCTGCAGTGTCAGGATCTTTGGTTTTATTAGCACCTCTGCTTCAATGACTGCAGCTTGAATCCATAAAGAACCTGAGAGTGGAAGTGCTGCATCTGGATTGGCTGTTTCTTCAGGTTACTGTTGGGTAATAATGGTTTGACAGCAGGAAATATGATCCTGGATCAGTTCTTTTATTGGGAAATTTATGAGTACACATCAGGAGGATAAGTCACGGCGCGATCCCACCTTAAGACCCTCAGCGGAAATTAGATGGCTGAAGTTACTGCACTTCTGGGGACTGCGCTTCCCAGCGGCCCCTGAGGCATGCCGTGACCTCATCATCAGAGAGGGCCCTTCTACAATCATCACAGGCAGCTGTCTTCACCTGACTAAAATAAACCAGGCCCAGCAGATGTGTGAGAAGATGCTGTGCTTAGAATACATTAACTCCTCATTTTTAATAAACTCTCACTTTTTTGTGTAGAAAAAAGTCCTGACACAACTATACGCCCCTTCTGAGAGGTAGTTTGAAGATTAAGTTTTGGAGTAGTTTATTTTAGAGCTCTGACATTTCTCACTGTCCAGTGTTGCCTCAGAGAAAAAAGCTGATGAGGTAATGAAAATGTAGGTTAAAATTGGCTACTGGTTGAATATAAGCTACCTTCAGGTTGTGCTGTTCCTACTTACAAGTTCGTACTTCATCTCATAATGATTTTGTTCAGAGTAAAATTTTGAACAATTGACCAATTTTGAATTGATCTGTTTCACTTCAAACAAGAATCTTTTTTGGCACAAAAGACAGAAACAGTAATTGTGAGAATTAGGTGTTTGTAATGCCTGTTAACATTTCAATTAATCTCAATAGATAGTTGCTCATTTGGTGCATGTAACCCTGGCACCTTTTTTTTTCATGGGCACCAACATTTTTAGCCAATCACCTGTCCTGTAATTGTCATGTGATCAGTCATTCTGTAGCTTAAAGTACCAGGCCTTTACAATCTAAGTTGCTTAATGTTTGCGTGTCTAGGGCATAATGTGTACAAATTAAACTGTACAGTCACAATAAAGTAAATTATGACCAATACCTATAACCAAAATTTTGCATAAATATAATTGTTTCAGTATGACTTAAAGGCAGAAATTATATTTCAGGAGAGTTTTAAGTGTTTCAGTATTAGTGAGAATATGGTACAGTATTGTGTATATTATTGTAGAGTTATTAATGTAAATGAAACAGTTAAGTACAGTTAAGCATTATTGGTTCAGTTTCAGACCCTGTGTACACTACAGACTGTCTGCCTCGCGTGTTACATGCATTAAACTGCAGGTGTGTTAATTAGCTCTGGTAGCAGCATTATCAGGCTCCTAGTGAAATTCAATTAAAATCCGATGACAGAGAGCTGTTTTTTTCTAGATTAAACTTTGCAAGAAATTGCTCCCAGGTATTAAAGAGACAGTGCCATAACTTTGCAAATACTTCATTTCTAATTGACAGAAAATGTGCAGATATAAACGGGGTTAGAACTGTTGGTTTTGTTCGTTCCTGGTTAAACGATTATTTTAAAAAACCAGCAGCACATACACATTTCTGCCAAATGGGATAAAGCAAACATAATGGATCAAAATACTTTGTGTCAAATTTCAGGGTTAATAAATTTAGAGCAAGTATTCATCCAAATATTTTTGAAGTCTATAAGGCCAAAGCATTGCACTAGAATATTAGTTAAAATACCCAATATATATTTTCTTAGCTTATCTTTGCCTTTTCTGTCCCACTGTAAGCACTGGTGGTAATTCCTGCATTCCCTTCATCTGCCATGTTAAAGTACAAAATACAGTGACATAAACAAGACTGTGGAATTATAGGTAGGGGTCAAAAGTCACCCACAGTGATTTGGGTATAGCATCACCCCCTGAATGTTTAAAAATGCCTTTAAAACATTGTAATTGACACCTGCATCAGAGGGTTCAAATTGACGTTCATATGCAGCCAGATTTTATTAAATAAGAGAAAGACAGTGAGAGAGAGAGAGAGAGAGAGAGAGACAGTGTGGATCTGATCTGGTGCTCTGTTTTCCTCTTCAATCCCACCATTTTGAGCCACTGGAGGTTTTCCATCCTGTTCCAGGCAGAAAATTTTATTTTAATTTGTTGGAAGTATTCACTCAAGTATGAAGTTGTTTCTCTTTACTCTTTTCTCCCCCTCGTTCTTCTGCAGGAACAAGTCTGCCTCTTTGATTTATTCATCATGAAGTTATTGCTGAAATTTCTTTGTAGTGGGTTTTGAAGATACCAAAGTCTTTCTATCTGATGTTTTGTGTTATTGCTACTTCCCTGAATGTTTAAGAATGTTGAGAAAGGTGCTGTGCTAAATCACAGAGGCAAAAGGTTGCAAAGAAACTTCTGGCAGATAGAAAAGTCTTATATCAAATTCACAATACAAAATAGTGCATGTAATTTTTTTTGAACAACAGATTAACTGTACAAATTATTGTTTTTTGGCACTTTCCATCAAAAGAGTACAAATCGAGGTTTGAAACTGTTTGTCGACCTCAGGAGGTCTGAATAAATATTAGGATTAGGGTTATGTGTCATTTTATTTACTAAATATATACACAAAACAAGTGTATACTGTATATATGTATTAGGGTTATGTGTCATTTTATTTACTAAATATATACACAAAACAAGTGTATACTGTATATAAATCCTCAACATGTTGTTTAAAATATGTATATGTAAGAATATTTATATGATCAGTCATGAATTTTACAGATGAGATTACAACTTATAGAACATATAGTGGCTGACCTTTGTGGTTCCTTACGGCCACTAAAAACAAGTTCTGCTAAGTGGATCAATAGGAAATCACATACATATACTAGCCGGTTGCCATGGCACCTATTCTGAACACCAGGAAGGCCTTTGTTCTTCTCAGTACAACAGTACAGTCCAACGACTTCATATCTTGGCCAACCATTTCCTCAAAATCATGCAACATACTTAATCACAGGCTTATTGCATTAGTCTGGTCTCTGTGCAGAAGTCTTGCTTGTTGCAGCTCCCTAATGCTGTTTCATTAAAGATGCCGAAGCGCTTCACAGTGATGAGTCATGTCTCCGGATCCTTCCTTCAGCAGTCCTGTTTACTCCACATCCAAAAGTCACTGCTCAGATTGATCTAATCCAATCAAAGCTGCTTATATAATCAATATCTAAGACGGTACACATCCTAATCCAGTTCATAATGTTGGCATTACCTTCCTGTTTAATAGAAAATGTACATAATGAGTCTGCTGTCCTGGGTGTATCACATACAAGCACTCAATAACTTGTTGTTGTCAACAAGCTGATATGATAAAATAAATAGTAAATGTATTATAAAATTTGTGATTAAATTGTGTTTAACTTGACCAAACTTTAGACACACAATAGTGTAAATTGTGTGATTTAAATATGTTAATTTTCATTTCAATTAAATAAAACATTTGCTTAATGAAGGTGCTTAATTTTAAAGGTGCTGTGAGCGATGTTTACCGTTCGCTACAGTTCTGAATTTTGCAAATTCTTAGCCAAAGAACTTGACACGCCTCCTCTTTCCAAAGCCCCACCCCTCAAAGAGACTATTGTACTGTTAATAGTTATTTCACAATAGCCTATAGCACTCCAAATACTGCACATAGTTTTGATTATGGTATAATTTCTGATTGTTTTACTGTATGGTTTTTAGGACTACACCATCACCATGTATTTCCAACAAAGCTGGAGGGACAAGCGGTTGGCCTACGCTGAGATGGCTCTGAACCTCACTCTGGACAACCGTGTGGCTGATCAGTTATGGCTGCCAGACACCTACTTCCTGAACGACAAGAAGTCTTTCCTGCATGGTGTGACGGTGAAGAACCGTATGATACGGCTCCATCCAGACGGCACCGTTCTGTATGGACTGAGGTAAACGCCACTGTGACATCACTGATATCAACTGTCTTTAGATGAGGACTGTGTTCAATATTAGTGCAAGTCAACGCTAGTATGTTTATTTGCAAATAACTGTTTATCAAACTAGCAGCCATGGTCAAATGAAACTAAGTGGTTATTCAAGAATGAATAGTTTCATAGGGTGATTAAGATGGTTAAACGTGAATAATTGTGGGATATAAGGCTGTAATTGTAGTCATGAGAGTATGAATCAGTATTAGTGTAAGTTCTCAAAATGGTGTGTATGTCCACTTTTCTGATACCCCATATCTCTTGAGCTACACACATTACTACACACAGCTACACACACTTTCACTCTTGATCTCATGGTTAGGGGGCAGGTTATCTATGGGAAGGTTTCTATTTGGGGTGTGTGAAAGCTCTCTGTTAACAGTTCACAGTACTGACAGACTGTGTTGAAAACGAAGGCGCTAATGATATTGGGTGGAAAGTGTGATCATATGAGAATGATGCTTTGCCTTTTTTATATCTTAAACTCAAACTTCTCGATGGCTCTTCTGTCTCTGACCTTCCACTGTAAGGCCCTTATTTAAAAAAAAACATATTTTAAAATACTTTCTTGTCCACTGAGCCAAAAGTTGCTTCAGAGGGACCTCTTGTAACATATCGATAAACATTGCTTAAAAAATATAAAAAAAACGTTAATGAAAAACACTTTTTACATTTTGTCTCCCTAGAACCACACAAACAATTACACAGGAGCTGCAACGTCCAAACACTGTCGTACCAAATGTTGTCCTCCTTTGGACAAATAGGGACGCAGGCGTATAAACAAACCGCTTTCCCGGCCTGCTCTGTGATGCATTAACCTGGGGGCTCTGGGTGCCCAACTCAATCAGACTATCAATAATGAAAGATGACAAACTGTTTCCTCTTTCCAAGGGGCTCGGGCACAGGTGGAATCAAGAAATAGCAGCGCAGCCACAGGTCTCTCGAACCTGTGCTGCTGTGGAGAATATAAATTTAAGGGGCGTCGCAGCGTGGATGTTTACAGTGTTGATACGTCTGCTCTTTATAAAGCCTTAAACCGGGCCCTTGCAGTTTAAATTATTCATGAGTCAGAGCTGTTGTTAATGTTTAATTATCATATCATGGCCCGCTGTGTCTAAAAAGGGATTTCGAATTACTAATGTGCCTTAGTCAGCTTTAGTACAGCTAGAGTCTGTATGCATCCTCCATATGACCCACAAATGCACAGATTTATAAATATGCAGAGGGTTGTGCTTTACAGGGATTTAAGGGAAAGGCTAATGCCTGTATTGAAGGGTTTTATCCATTGTGTTAAAGAGGAAAGGTTTCTATAGAATGTTTACACTGAGCGTCTACAGTAGCTATTTACATCACATTTCCAACAAATCAGGGCAGGATACTGATGAAATAAAAGTGTTATGAAATGAAAAAGGAGGAAGAACATAACAGAACAGATATTATACGGAGCGAATGTGCTTTTAGGGATATTGTTTGCTTTTCAGCCACAATGGTTTCAATTCAAAACCTTTCAGGGCTAAAAACAAACGCGACTATAAATGCTAATTATACGATGTCCACATTTAAATTCACAGAAGGCAGTGTAATAGCTACATTACTATGCTCCATTACCTAATTTAACTCCACCATCATGTGTGTGGCGTTTGCTGTTGTCATGTTCATTGTTATTGTAGGGATTATATATAACACCACCAGAGCTGGGAGGGTTGCTTAAAAAATGTCCTCCAGTGCCACTAATACTGCTTGTACCAACACTAATAACGTCTGAATTAACCGTAAGGTCACATATGCACAAATAAAAACAATGGGGAAAAAACAACAGTGTCTTCTGTATATCAACCACATAATGGTAACAGTTTACAATAATGTTTCATTTGTTAAGATTAGTTAACAACCTTAGTTGATATGAACATCTCGGTTATGGCTGTAGTCTGTTGTAACATAATATTAACAAATCGTTTTAGAAATTTTACCTTTAGCCCATTCACATTGATATTGACTGTACCTGTACTACATAGAAAATACCTGTCCAGGGGTGTTTCCAAGATGGCCACAGAGTGAACTGGCTTGTCTTAAAAGGACAGGAAGCAGCGGATATACAGAATGAGGAGAGAGAGGCCACAGACTGTGATATTGAGTAACTTTAATGATAAATGCAGATAAACATGAATTAAGTAAACACTGTTAAATTTCCGATCAGCAATTTCTAACTAACTTTTTGCTTTATATTGGTCTCAAGGTGCCCAGAAGCAGCTGTGAAAAGGCTTGAGAAATGAGCTCAGTGTTTTGAAGCGTTGTCAAAATGTTCTGCATAGCTGTTAAAATGTGGTCCGTAATTGCACTGTGTGGATGGCGTGCTCTGAACTTTGCACTCTCAGTGATTTTTAGCCTTGTGTAAACACAGACTAAGCAAGATTTGATAATAGAAGATTTATGTCATGCAGTAATGTACTGTATGGGTCTTAAAATGACTGGAAAGGCATATCCTCCAAAAAGGAGATCTCCATAGGATATTTTAATGTTCAGTTCTATAGACAGAGCCCATAATATAACAAACCAGAAGTATAGCTTTCATATATATATTGAACACTTGAAGTCAAGTCATGGCCGTATACGGTTGATAAGCATGCAAAGATTCTACAAAATAAAAACTTAATAATAATAAGACAACTGTACATTTCAAAACACAATTTTGAGCTTATAAAATATTTGTTCTGCCCTTAAATCTTTTTAAATACTGTACCCCATAGACTTCCATAGTAATAGAAAAATTCACTTTTCTGTTGCATGTCACCAGGTTGTCCCAGTTTTTCTCCTAAAGTAAATGTGACAGCAGATCCGTAAGTGGCATTTGGCCAAGAGACCGAATTGAAATAGCTCAGAGGTCACTCGCTAACAAAACCTGCATCCTGAAGCCACCAACACTTCTTTCTCAATCATTTCTAACGCTCGATGTCACTTTAAAAATGACTACAAATGATTAAAGATATTCTAATAGAAAGTGTGTTATGATTGGTGCTCTAGTGGTTGGTTAGCATCCATTAACCCCATTACCATTCAACAATCTTGGCATTTGGGATATCAAAGAAAAATATATCAAAGTAATTTTGCAAAGACTTCTGTGGAATGGATTTGGTTTCATTCTATGAAATGGAATCATAGTAAAATAAAGGAATAAAGCTTATAAGCTTTAAACATTATTCGATTAGGCAAAATGTTTACTAAATGAATCAACAGGGAGAATAAAAAATTTATAAATGACTGTCCAGTTCTCTGTAGAGATTCTGTAAGTATAGTGTACTGTACAGTAAATGTTTACCTGGACATACAACATCTGCCATTTTATTGTTAAGTACACGTTAACAACAAGGAGTAACTTTATAGGTGCCTACCCCATTTTTTCCTTTCAAATCTGACTGCACTATATCCATCTCACGATGCTTCTGTCTGTGGGCAGCTTACAAAAAATATTCAATGCAAAAGGTCAGACACAAACATGTAGAAACTTTATCACTGCTAATGTGCATGCATAAACAGACCATGTACCCATAATCCATTGTGCTGTGAATGCATCTGCAGGTTGTTAGCGAGTTAATGAATTCAAATTCAATTAATTGCCACCACATTCAGCCTGTACTTCATCAACTAACTACCGGTGAAAACCAAGGGCAATAGCTATGATTTACCACAGCAAATAGTTATGAAACTGTTCCACCATAGTAAATATACCTGTTAAGCAGGAACACACACAACATAATGCTAGCCATTTTCTTAGGACTCTGAATATCGGGAAATTGAATGTTGTGTACGCTCACCCTCACACATGCCTGACAAAAGACGTCCTTGATCAACGAACGCCCACAATTCTAGCGAACACACACAAATTGCATGTTCACAAGGAGAAGTCTGATAGAACCATTACATTTGCATCTTCCATTGACCTGAGACATGTAGACATTATTGTAAACAAATGTGACTTCACTGTTATTAGCTTTCCTAACCTCTGCAGTCTTAGAAGCAGACTTTGGCATTTCCAGAAGGGGAGCAACTGTGTTGGTGTTTGCAATAGTCCATCAATGGTTTAAACAAGCTAGGAACCTGGTTGCTATACGTCTTTTAAAATGATAGTATTCAGCTATGAAATTATGCACTGGAGGTCATGTTAAATTGTGAATATGGTCACTGTTAATGTTTACAGTAATGTTCAGAATCAGAATAGATGTATAAATGCTCTTGTTCAAGGAGATATGTACAGGATTTATTAATTGATGATTTTCATCTGTATCCTATTTCTACCAAACAAGAACATTAGAAATAGGCCAGAAACAAGACACTCCAAACACTGTTTGTCTACCAATGAATCATTTTTTTCCCCATGTTCTTTTTCTTAGAATATGAGAATAGCTGCCAAACATTTACTCATGACTGAAATATCCACATGGCGCAGTCAAGGCTAAGCTATGATTTCCTAAAGGTTACCAAGGTAACGGTGGCTCTCATTTTCTCTTCTCCTTTTTTCTACTCTTCTCCTTGCTTTCCTGTTTTCAGAATCACCACTACGGCAGCTTGCATGATGGATCTGAGACGATACCCCCTCGATGAGCAGAACTGCACCCTGGAGATTGAGAGCTGTAAGTGTCACTGAGTGAGCAGAAATGTGAACGCACACAAATAGGCTTTTGTTGGAAATGGAATACTAGCACAATTTTGACTGCATACCACAATATAACGTACACCAGGGGTCCCTAATACATGTTTCTGAAGGTCCACAGGCCACAGAGTTTAGGTCCACAGAGTTTAGCTACAACCCACTTCCACACACCTGCCTGTATGTTTCCAGCAGTCCCAAAGACCTGGTTTAGTTGGTTCAGTTGGGCTTAATTAGAGCAAGAGATAAACTTTGCAGGTCTGTGGACCTTATTGGAGATTTTTGTTGTACACTGTCCCGCAGCATTGGGACAATCTGAAAAGGAAGGCGTTAAAAACCTCATAGGTCTGGCTCATTATTATTAATTAGACAACATAATGTTTGGCCAGAAGTTGGCGGATTGGACGAAATACAGCTTACCGATTTATTCAGCATTCCTTCTGTACACTGCTGAAGTATGTTTAATTTAGTGGCAGTCCGTTTAAATTTTGCAAATTATTTTTACTTTGTTTTAAAATCAGATTTTGTTATGACAGTCCAATAAATGGCAGTCAAATAATGAGTCAAAAAGATGTTAAAAAGATCACCCAAAAATCATTTACTCACCCTCATGTCTTTCTAAACCTGCATGTAATTCCAAACAACAGTGGCACCTATTGACTTCTGTTGCATGGACAGAGAAC
>JAZGTK010022697.1:0-10189 GCA_036877625.1 Ambastaia sidthimunki | reverse complement strand
AAGGTGTTTCTATTTTGTTTGATTACTAATATTGGCCTCATTTTCTCTATTTGTCGGCTTTCTTTTCTCTTTCCTTCTATATTTGTCGTTCCATTTGCCTTTCTCTCTTTTTTCCTTTTATGGTTTCCCTTTTTCTCAGGAAAAAATGTCAGGCTTGCTCACAGATACGAATTTAATCATCTGCTATGTGGATTTTCATGGAGGTTTCATCCAGAGGGTTCTCTGTCATTTGCCAGGAGACTTGAGTTTTGTGTCATTTAAACATGTGTTTTGTGTGTGTGTGTGTGTGTGTGTGTGTGTGTGGTTGGTTGGAGGGGAAGAGAGCCATACTTAGAGCTAATTGTTAAGGTCTCAAACATAATGAGCTGATTGTTGGCAGCAGTCAACAGGAACATTAATATAAACACACAAACACACACTCCCACACACACAGAACATTGTGATCTCTGACCCCACCCCACCCATGCATATGTCTGAATGCTTCTTGACAGTTTTGTTTGAATGTGGCCGTGTAAAAGGACTGTGGTCTGGGCAGAAGAGGATGTTCTTGTCCTGCATTCAACTACAATTATATTTAAGCATTTGGAAAACTATTTTATCCAGTGCGTTATAGTGCCCGCAGGTTTTACTTTTAATCAGTACGGCCATTTCCTGGGAATCAAACCCATGACCTTGCTGTTGCCAGCACCATGCTCCACCAATTGAGCTATGCAAAACCTACCTAATTAAACAATTTAATTTTACCTCACAAAAGAGACATGTTTGGGCAGCCCAGTTCATTTGATTATATTAATTTAAGGATAAAATTAACCAACTGGATAAAAATGTATAATTAAATCCCACACTTGTCTGAAAATGCCTGAGTCATGTAATGAGACAGCTTAAGATAAAATCTACATTCTAAAATTATTCATATATAAATATTCTGTTACAAACATTATTTTAATATTCACTCTTAGCATGCTGGTGTGTAATAACCTCCGGGCTTAATCTGTTTAACCTGTGTTGAGTTTGATGTTTTAAACTGTGTAGTTCAGTAGCTGAAGTGATGTTATTGTAAAGGGAGGTTCCTTTCGGATCGCCAAGAGAATGACTTTCATATGGAGTCCATCTGGCCTGTACTCTGGTACATAGCACAGATCTGAGATCAGAATTTAATGGTTGCTGAGGCCTTTGTGAGTAATGCAGAAAGATCTAAGATCAGTGCCTGAGGAAACAGGCCCATTTTGCCCATTTTAAGAAGGGAGAATTTTGTCCAGTGCCTCATTTCCTTCTGAGCAGTTAATGTTGGCTCCACCCAGGAAGTTAGACAATTAGTCTTACAGAAGGCATTATGCTGAAAGGAAGTGACCTCATTACTAAGGAGCTGATTAGTTAGGATTGGTTTTTGGGGAGGGTAGGTGTGGTTGGAGGAGTTTGTACATAAATGTAAGTGCGTAAGTGAACGTTTGTTGAGCTGATGTAGAGACCGGAATGTTCTAACTAATGACAGACCATGGGAAAGTTTTGGCTTATCCATCTGATACAACCACCAGAAAATCAAAACACAGAGCAAACAGTGTCAGTGTCTTCACGCTCATCCATCAGTAGTCTCTAATGTTATTGTGTTTTCTTCAAGCAATAATGTCAATACAACATCTAAAAAATTGGACATCTTGATTGGTCCTTGAACTTTTAAAATAATTTTTTTTTAACATTTTTGTTACTGCAATTGTTTTGCAGTTCTCATTCTTGTGTTGATTCAAATTTATGTGACTTTTTTTAACACAAAAGAAGTTAGGGACTGAGTTTCAGTTAAGTTAATAATAACTTTGTATGGAAAAGATCAATGCCAACATTCTTTCAAATTTCGCGTTCCATGCAAAAAACATACAGGTTTTAAACAACATGAAGGTGACTAAATTACAACTAAATTTAATTGTTTTTTTGGGTGAATTGTCTCAGCTTCTGTTTTTATTTGTGGCAGGTACTCTGGTTGTGCCAACAGCTTTTGATCTGGATATAATAAATGTAACTGAATCAGTCCAGCCTGATGTCACAGAAAAAGCGACAGAACAAGCTCCACTTTCAACAGAAGCATCTGTTACTGAGTCACATACAGAGGTGACGACCTCAGAAGCAGATGCACCGGTGGTTTCCACAGAAGCACAGGTAACACCATCAGAGGTACCAACAGAAGCAACAGCCCCAACCACTCCAACAGAAGAACCTGAAGCTGAAGAGCATGTCACCACTGCAGCCCCTACAGCAGCTGATGAACCAGAATTATCAAGTGATCGTGTAGAAACAGGGAATACAACAGTTGAGGTGGAAGATCAAGAAGGTTAGACACATTTTATATTCACAAACTCAAAGGGAAAATTTCACTAAATGTGAGTCACGCACACGTTATTTGCACAGTAATGGTGCAAACGCAAGCACAAGTGTTGAATGCATTTTGCGCAGTAAATATTTTTTTAGTTTTTAATCGGTTCGAAATGTCAGGTTTTGCAAGAATACTTTACTGTGACTGTAAAATAATTGAAATGCAGAAAGTGCAAATCAGCTACATCACATTCTGACATGTGGCAGGTTGCTTGATGACTACATGATGAACCACAACTGCCACGGCCAATAAGAGACGTATAATTTGCATAAAAAAAAGCATATTTGTGGTAAAAAAAGATAACAAATTTGACTACAAAAAAAAGACTGCAGCTGATTTCTGCATAAGATGCAGATTTTTGGCTGAATTTAGTTGAAATAGCAACTATCTATTCTACTCTACTATCTATAGCTACTGAGTGGATGTTAACATGATATCTCGTCTGTCTAGCCGGGAGCACAGGACAGCTGGTGGGGATTGTAATCGGTGCTTTGATCGCAGTGATTGTTGTCATTGCTGTCATCATTCTGGTGGTCAGGAGAATGGGCCAGTACTCGTAAGTACTTCCTGTCAATTTCTCTGCTTTGATGAACAAACTGTTTTCCTATTGATAACAAGAAAGCCATTTTGTTACATGTTGGAGGTGCTTTAAAAACGTTTTTTTTCTGTATGGGTTGAAATGACTTTTGCATGTTAACAGTAAATGATTTTCTATGTTGTAGGACTGCAAAGAAACGAAAGCCTCGAAAACAAGAGCGCATTTTGATCTATGTAACTCTTTATTTAATTGACAATAATTCTTATTAATCAGTGTCATCGAGATTCTCATTTTTAATCATATAAAGATAACGCTATTATAGCATGATTTAACTATGTTGCCCCTCCACGTTACTGGACAGTATCAAAGATTAGAATGTTGAACAGGAAAATGATGTCATAATGAAATCCTGTCCAGATGAAAGGATCTGGTTGTTTTCCTCCTAACTATCTGGGAACCTTTTGTTTGGCGTTGCAACATAGTGCTGTTTATGCTATATTACACGTTTCTCTAGTACTAACATAGTGTCTCCCAAAAATACAGATAAATAATAATAAATAAATAATTATAATAACTCATGGAATTACAATATTTTTAACGTTTGGTGATGCTAATTCACAGGAATTACACACTTCATCTTTAATTATAAATTAAAACCTAAAATGCAATTCTGATTTTTGCAAACCCATTAACATGTTTTTTCTTGTTGTTATGTTATATGTTTCTCACTTAATTTACCTTGAAAATAGGCTTGTGTCTGTTGCTGACTTTCTTTCATTTGTATCTTCTCCAGACCCTGAAAAGAAGGACGGCAAGACAACAAGAGAGGAAAAAGAAATTCTGGAAGTTCTGAACTATTGTTCTGATTTAAAAAAAAACAATGCTAGCTGCACTCTAACCATTCAGGACTAAAAGGGGAGCAGGAAGAGCCGCTCATCCATACAAAAGGATGTCCTCCCACAACTTCCTCATTTACCCCAATCTACCCCGCCCACAACTCCCCTTATTTAGCTTGTGTAGCCCCATTTATGCCCCAACAGTGGGATGCCACAGGAAGTTAGAGTATCTGGGTTTTAAAATGCATATTGATGTAAACAAAAGATGTGTGCATGTGGTCTCACTAACTGTGAGTTTATGAAGGGCCTAATGAACAACAAACAGCTGAACATGCAAGCAAATGCTTATGTTTTTTTGCTCCAGTGAATGTATTTATCGTAGAAAGAAACTTCAAATCTCTTCATCTGTCAAAATATTTGCGTATCACACAGACACACAAAAACCAAAACCAAAATAATTCTCAACTTATTTTGACAGGTATGACGCATTATGTGCAGTTCATGAACTGTTATAAGCAGATACTGAGTACATATTCAGTTCCTGGTCTGTCCAGGCTCAGTTTTTTCATAAGATATCTCATTTACTAGTTTAGCAGCCCTGACACTGATGCCTTAAACTCATTGGATGCCTCAAACTCATAATACATCTTTTTTTTAATTGTTAAGGGGAGCAGCAAACACTAAGAGCTCACATATAATATGTAAATCTGTTTTTTGAGGTGCATTAACATGGAGTGACTTGACTGTTGTTCATAACTGTCACCCATTCCAAAAGTGACATCACTTCCTGCATGATATAGTTGTTCACATTTCTTTGTGTCAATGTTGGGGTGATTTTCTAAAGCATCTGATTTTCTAGAGCATGGATATTCTGGGCGTTTCTTTAGGAGATCAGTAATAAGTGCACTGAATGACAAAAAATACAAAAAGTTTATCAATTAAAAGATGTTTTAGACACTGCAACTGTTTGCTACGTAAGGTTTTTGGTTGTTTTCCGTATTGTTTTTGTCAGAATCCTCCTAAAAATTCATTGTGCCATGTTTTTATTTTCCCCTCTGATGTCAGAGTTCTCTTAAAACGGAGTGTTTGTTTGTGGGGCATTTTTGGTTGTTGTTGTTATTGTTCATTCTGTTTCAATAAAAACGTTTAAATGTATGTTGCATTTCCATACTGTGTTGATGTGTTACAGTGGATCACAGATAACATTGTGTGTGTTTATCTGTGTTTACATTTCAGCCCATTTTGCTTGGCATTCTTGACACACACACGCCCACAAACTCTCTCTTACACACACCCACACATTCTCTCTTAATCCCTCAGGATAAGATGACAGATTAGAAACATCAAGTGATGTATAAAAGCATCTTTGTAAATAAAAATGTGTTCTTAAGTGACCTCTCTAGTTAAATAAAGGCTGAAAACAGCAACTGCAAAATGTAATTGTGGGATTCCCAAGCCACATTTAAACATGTACAAATGACATTTCATTAGATAACAAAATTTAAAACTAAGTGGCATTTATTGTAAATAAAACTCACATACACTTTTCAACATTTTACAAAAATAAGAATTTTGCAAAATTGGTATACTGTTTAATTTTATACATATATACATGGGATCTATTCTTATATTGATCCCAGATTACCTTTATATTATTAATTTCCATATTTTAACACAAATATAATTTCTAAAATATATTCCTAACATATCTCTCTCATGGCCTCTAACTTGTAATCCCTGAGAAGGTAAATAATGATGCGAGACACTCAGAGCTCACTCTCAGTGCTCAGTGTGTGTTTGTGCGGGAGTGTATGTGCTTAACTGTGGTTTTAGGCAGTAGACCAGCCACCCTCTCTCTCTAACTATGAACAATGGACTCTTTTAGTGGGAAACCCACTCTGACGTCCTGATGGAGTCTGAGCTCTGTAACACTAGTGTGTGTGTGTGTGTTTGTGATACAATCCTGTACATTCCTAATGAGAGGGACACTTCCTGACCAGCAAAGGTCTACATGTATACTTGCATGTACACACACGTGGACAGACTGTATAATGCTAAAGTCTGAAAAACACAAAACAATGTCTGGACGTGACGTACACACTGGAGCTGTCACGTTATCAGATTTTTACTAAGGTTATTATGGCCAACAGAATTCATGTTAAAGGTATTGTTGTAGTATCTATTCAAAAATATAAAACAATAATGCTATCAGTTTATCTTTAATTTTGTTTATTTTGTGTTTTGTCTTTTTTGGCCAATGAATCACAATCAAAATATAAGTGTAGGGAGGCAGAGAAAAAGAGTTTGTAATCATTGTGACTCAAAGGCAAAATGTTAAACAGGTTAAATAGCACCACCTACTGCATCGGAGTGTCAACCAAAAACTGGTGCTGAAGTATTCAGAAATATAGGAGTGCTACGAGAGTACTATATTCTACAGTACATTACTATACTATATACTTATTACTACATTCCTTTAAAGTCTTCCTTTTATAAACATAAGCTTTGAACTTACTAAACTATTTTATACTTGGTTGAATACAACTTACAGTGCAATCAAGGTTTCCAACTTGTGTGTCTTTGGGGAGTCAAACCCATTACTTTGGCATGGGTAAGAATCTGCACTAGTTAAGCTACAGGAAACAACATATGTACTTGGGTAAGAAGGTACGTGTAAGACACAACCCTTCCATCTGCACACTTTTTAAAAATAGACAAATATGTGTAAGAGTGAGGAAAGCAAATGTTTACTTCAGACACACGCACACACACACACACACACACACACACACACACACAGTCTCCTAACTTTCTGGTTCCTGAGAAACACTTACTCAGTTGATATATTTCTGGGGAGGGTGTGTATGCAGTACCAGTGTGTTCTAGTGTGCTCTAGCTTGAATAAGTTAGTAAGTTACTTCATCCCTGTTGAAAAGACCAGTTCAAACCAGTTTTAATTTCTGTGCTGGCCTAGGTTGGTTTAAGATGGTCAGTGCTGATTTGGTCTAGGAAGTCTTTCAAGTTAAGCTAGTTTGACCCGGCAGAGATACCAGCACACTAATATCTCATGCTTTAAAAGCACTACACTAATTGAAAGACTTCAGAATAATGACCTACCATTTGCATTTGTTTCTACACACAAGCACATGCAAAATTGCCTGTATATGCATTAAAAATTTCCATTTATGTGTATTTGTATACACATATGTGCTTGTGATGATAAATGTCAACTTTAAAGTTTATGTGATGTTAGAAATTAGAAAGTGTAGGTGTTGGGTTTAGAATTTCAGATATTAGGAGGGGACTAAGTTTACATAGGAGTAAAAATAAGACTGAAGATACAAAAGCACAGAGTGACCATGTAATGTGCTGATACAGAACGTTGTGGCAAAACATGATCTCACTCATTAGCATACTAGAGGAACACACATGGTACATGTTGGTGCCTCATTCTTACACAAACACATACATTGTAATCTGAAAGACTGTTCAGTATGATGGTGAGACCGTGAGGCCAGAGGAGTTGTGAGAGAGTGGTGAAGATTAATGCAGAGTATAATTTGAGTTTTATAATGAGTGATTGTTGTAAAAACCAGAGATCTACTGAAAGCAGGTCACCAATGTAAACATTCCTTTGACAATCCATGTGCTTTTATCAGACCTGTATTATTTCAATATTCTAAACAGAGACGGTTCTCACACCTCTTTAAACAAAAATGTGATTCAGTTCCTTAAATACAAACACAAGCACTACGCTAACACATCACAAGCTAGCCTTACAAATTGAAACACAGAGACCTCTATTGGTCAATAGTAATAACTACAGGAAAGATCTCCATCCTGGTCACACACAGAAGTTGTGCATTGCAAATGAAGACCTGAAAATCATAACAATCCCAAAACTGAAATCCATCCAGGTCTTCCCATCACAGAAGGGAAACAAGAATCTGACAACACAACCTTAAAGGCAGAGCCTTTAAGTTTTAAACCCCCTCCATTTCCATACCACAAACATACACCAGCTGGGACATCAGCGGCTTCAGCCACAAACTTTACCACCCAGAACATCCCTCAGACCTTCAGAACAGCCATTCAATGCACCAAGTGTGGTAAAAGCTTTGACAACATGCCTGAACTGCTTTCTTAAATGCTTCCTTAGTGCAGAATTCATCTGTAAGATCCTTCCATAGTCATGACTGCAGATAATGGACTGTTTAAATGTATGGATGAAATGCTAAAATAATAATGCCCTTATTATTTCTGATTTTCTTAATGTCACCACCTCAAATACAGCAGACTTTAGCATCTACATTTAAACATTATAAAACACAATAAAACAACAACACGATCAACAGACCAACTAGTCATTTGTAAATGTCTGGAACATTTTAATGTGCTGATGTAGATTATACTTGATGCTTATTATACTTGATATACTGATGTAGATTATTACACCTTTATCTGGATATCTGTTGTTTAACAGATATTTTGGTGCATTAGATTTGACACTTAACAAAACCCTGTTTAAAGGTAGATTACCAGGACCAAGCACCCCTGGGTTTTAGAATTACAAAATAACTTAATACCTTAACCCGGAAATGTAAAGTTAAATCAGAGTGTAATTTTAAATTGCTGTGTGATTTTTTTTTGTTGCTGCCCTGCTGTATGTCATATTCATCTGTGTCTGATGTATTGCAATAGAATCACTAAATGAATACTAATTATTTATTAATGTGAATAATTTGCTTGACTTATCATGCATGCCAGAGATTTAATGTGTGATGATAGTGTGAGTGTTTATGTATCAAACTCTGCAATAAAGCAGAAATACAGCAGGAGAAGAAAAGAAAAAGGACGTAATATTCAAGTATTATACTTCTATAAAACATCTGCGCTGAAATGGCAAGAGGTATGTATATTCTGCTTACAAATAATAATTGTCTAAAGTCATACTTTCAGATTTCCTTTCTGATTTTCTGATTTTTCCCTTTTTTATTTGACAACTTAAAATGTAGATATAGTTGATTATAGTCTTTTTAATAGGTTTATTTTTTCCAAACAAGTTGATGCCGGTGGAAGATGTTTACTTGTCGAATGTCAAGACAAATGCCTCCAGGCCTGGAATTAAATGCTGTGGTACGATTTAAGGCAATTACAATATTGCTTGCAAGTTAGTGATAGGTGACATTAAAACGTGTTTTGTAAGGCAACGTTTATGAGTCACGTGTTTCCAGCAAACGACGTTCATCATTTAAAGGCTTGGAAGAGTTAACGGTAGGGTGGGCAATTTTGGAGAGTCTAGTAATAGCACCCAGATCCCAGCGTCCCTTCAGAGCCCCCTTTAAATATTACGACATCAGGTTAAACCTGCATTTCTAAAAACAACAATACGTTATCTTGACACGTGATTTTAATAATTATATTTTAGGTGTGTTTAGGCTTAATAGATAATATAAACACTGAAATGTTTACACAATATGGTCGCTTGTTATGATTGAAAATGTTTGCTATCAAAAATGACAATTCTGGATATCAGACCTTTAGCAGAAGTTCCAGACTTAAGCAGCGTTTGCAGGGTTAATAGAATGTTATAAAATGGGTTTCTGGTCCAGTTTCAAAATGTGAAAAGTTTCTGTGGCAGACACAAAATGGTAAAATAATAGAATATTTATATTTTTAAACTTCGTGGAATCTGTATAATTTTCCAAACTTTGTTTATGATTGAATAAATCGCTCTGTTTTAAAGTTTTGATGTTTGTCATTCACTGCCTAACTGCATGACTTCACATAAAAAATATGTTTGTATGTTGTAAGTTAAAGATCCTAATTCGTTTCTATACCCAAACATTGTGCAAAACTGCAGGCTCAGTAACCTCTTAGTTATGACAAACAGTATATTCTACAAATTAGGAATGCGTTTATTTTTCAGTGTATGTGGTTATTCAAATAATCACAACAACTCGTTAAGTTCTAACTTGCTTTTTGCAAGTTGCATGTTTAAAACAGTTGCTATAACAATTGTGTACGGTGAGAATTTGATCATGTCAATAATACTGGGGCATATGATTTGACCATAACTGAATGTTTTATTCCAGCATGTGCCAACCTGGCTGCAAGATATGTGGTCTTGTTAAATGGTGTGCTGATGCTGTACTAACAATATTCACTGGGTGGCAGCGTTGACTCACTGCATGAGCTCACATCACGTCGCACACAGTAGTGGACTCCAGTAGTTTTCATTGTTTAAAAATGATGTGAGCGCTTAGAATAAAACCTAATCTTTAATTTGTCCGTCACATAAAAAATGAGAAAGTAACACTTGTATACGTATTATTATGTATCCAGTGGATATGTAAGAAATAAAGAGTATCACGCCATGAAGGTACCACCCTCTAAACATTTTGGAAAAGCTGATTGGCAAAGGAATTTAGCGCTGGGGGTTGATGGACG
>JAZGTK010022696.1:0-10190 GCA_036877625.1 Ambastaia sidthimunki | reverse complement strand
TAATATAGTTATGACATGATTCAATGCTCAAATCACTGACCTTAACAACATCTTCATCTGTGGACTGACACTGCACAGCGTCTGACACATCTGTAACAGAACCATCTGCAGCCACTGTCACCACCTTCACTGGGACTGCCACTGTCTTTCCATTCAGCACAGCTGTGTTCACAATCTCTGTTTCCTGTGACAAACACACACGAGAAGCATCTTACAAATACACAAACGTTCATTCCAATTGTCACTGAGTATACTGCAGTTATTCTTGTTGTGTAAGTATGTTATCTAAGTATTTTTTCTTTCATTAATGCATTCCTTTTATTAATAATATACTTATTCCATTCTTTGTTCAATCATTCATTATTTGGCTCCATTCATTTTTTCCTTCATTCATTTATTCATTCATTATTATTCACTCTTCCTTCCATTCGTTTGTTCCTTCGTTCATTTTTTTGTCCGTCAATCCATCCATCCATCCATCCATCCATCCATCCATCTATTCATTCATCCATTCATTAATTAATTCAATATTTTCCTCCTTCCATTCTCCTCCCTTCTTTTAATTTGCTCATTTGCTCCTTCTTTCTTTTTAATTTTTTTATTCTATCCTTTTTCCAAACTTCCTTTTATTCTTTACTCATTCCATTCTGTACTTATTTACCTTTTAAATTGCAGATTCATTTGTTCATTAGTTAATGCCTTTGTGTCAGTTTATTACAATCGGCTGATAAAAAATAAGTACAAAAACAGTTTACCAAAGGAAAGAAAGTGAGATGAAAGAGGCAGTAGTGCAGAAGACAAATTTGAGAGTGTTAGATGGTTTGAGAAGGGGGTAGAGACTGAGGAAGGGGTTCATTAGAAGAGAAACAGCCTGAGTCCTTAACCTTTCAGCCACTGAGCCACACTGCTTCAGACAACCACATAATTGAGACCATTACAGTCAGCGTGAGAAACTCAGCCCCCATTGTGTCATCCCTCTGAGACAGGCAGACGTGGGTAATGTAGTCAATTTACCTTATTAGCAGATCACTTTCAATTAACCAATCTGCTCGCTGTAAATGGCCAACAGTGACAGCGCAGTTCTTGCAATCAGACAGTATTCATTCAACGCAAGCGTGGTCTTTCTGTTCTCCTTTCATTTTCTTATTTCCCTCTTTTTAGAAACAGAGAGGCAGATGACATAACCTGATCTCTATGAATGCGTAATGACACGCTCATCTTACCACAATCTCCAGAACTCTCCGCCTTATTATTTCCATTACGACAAGCACCACTGTCTTTCTCTGTTTCCTGTCTTCTGCAGTTCCACTTTCTCTTATTTTAATGCAGAAAGGGTAAGAAAAGATGAACACATCCTGACAGATATGCTTTTCTGTTGCCTTGCAGAGCTAATTCTGTTTCATTTTTGTAATGCAGTTTACTGTTAAGGGACGATTCTTTACATTTCTGGATCATATTTGAAAGAGATGATGATCTTTATGGATGAATTCTGTTTAGATGCTTTGATTCATTATTTGGACTCTGAGTCAGTGCTTTATGCCAAACAGGAAGGTCACAATTCTCTTGCATTGCTCTAACAATGAGCTTATAAATGTTTGACATGTTTTTGTGTGTTAAATAATATAAAGAGGATGGAGATTTGTGAAGGCATTTTTCTTGAGAATAGAATTTGTCTGGTAGTAAATAAATGCTTATATGTGGACACAAATAGAAAACAAGAGTAATAAAACTAACCATAAAAGAAAACTTTGGTTATTTTATTTATGGAACACTTTTCTCTTGGATTTTTAACACGCTCAAAACAAGGTTTTTGTCAGATTTAGGGCAGATCTGGGGTAGTTTTACAGCAAATGTTTCCCAAAAGTACAGCTAAGCAAGCACATGAAAACACTTATTGTACATATAGTACACTCATACTTTTTTATGAGATGGTGCTTTCTGCAGTACTTCATTCTGATTGGTGAATTGCAGCATTCGGCAGTCACCTATTGTTGTATAATGACCGCTAAACTGTAATTTGGACGTCGTCTTAGAAAAATGAGTTTCTTTTACAAAGCTCTGCTAGTTTCATGTCTCTTATACCATTTCACAGTCTCTTTAATCTTAAATAGTAAATCATTTCTTCTCTTGATTATTGATAATATATCTTGATTATTGTGCAGTCAGGACTGGCTAACTGTACATTATATACATATTTATACACACAAACGATGAAACTTTGTGGTGAACTCCTTAACACAGAAACAGTCTTTGGCCTATTCCCTTCAGTCAACTATATCATCTTATACCTTAGTCCACAAAATCAAAGCTTCCTTCCCTGTCTTCTTTTACCCTTTTACACACTCTATCCTGGATGCCTCCAAGCCTCTGTCTGCCCTCCTGCAAAGATCATTGCACTTGATGGGCCAAATGACTGTGGACCTTCAGAGAGAGCCAGTGTGTGTGTGTGTGTGTGTGTGTGTGTGTGTGTGTGTGTGGTGTGTGTGTGTGTGTTTTGCCTGCATGTTTCTGGGGTTTGGGGACTTCACAGCAGGCTGAAAGTGAGCAGCAGGATATTAGCTGCTAGCGAGAGCGAGATCACTGCACACTGGTAATAAGCCACAGTGGGATGTTGGTAAAGAGGAGAGGGACTCAGGATGGTCACTGCAATCCATTATCAAAGTTGATAATGGATTGGGGCTGGTGTGGCAGAGCGTTTACAGGCCTCTCCCCTGATGTGCTTTAATGGGGGATGGGAGGCATGCTGCAGGGCAGGCCCAGGAGCTAATGGAGGAATTTATGAAAGAAGTTTACACACAAGGACATTACAGTCAGATGCTGAGTTCTGCCTCTTAGGGTTGCTTTAGTTTCATTTATAGACCTGGATAGGAATTAAATGTTCTCATTGACAGTGTTTGGAATGTATTTCCTAGGGCTGTCAATTGACTAAGTGACGATTATGAATTTATTACATTCTATGCTGATTAAATAATCAAATGAATAGTGATTAAATTATTAACATGCTCTAAATTTACAAACAAGCCAGGGGGCACAATTAATGATGATTTTTTAAATACATTTTGTTATATATTTATATTCTTCACACTACATTAATAGGTTAAACTGTCTAATTATTATTTACAAAGTGACTCTTGTCATGTTCAAACAACAAATTGCAGCTTACAAGAGTGGAAAGTCAATTGACACAAAGTAATTTAATAGACTAGTCCAATATACAGCAGGTACATCCATCATATCTTAATTAATTGACACTGTAGAGTCGCTTTAGCACTCTGCCGTGACAGAACACTAGTTCAATAACATACAGCAGCACAGGTTAATCAAACTCACTCCCACAATTCAGCTGTGACTCCTGAAAACTTATAAGAGTCACTTCACATAGTACTTCACTTATGTCACTACTGTTTACACAAGTAAACTGTGTGTAAACAGAACTGTATTTAGCACTAAAAGTGAAGCAGCATTTTAACATCTGAAATCAATGTATCCTAAAGATGATTTAAGTGTCTCTGAATAAACATATGTTTAATTATGAGATGTTATTATGAGAACACACAACAACAGAAAGTGCCTTTAATTTCTTTTTTCAAATCTCCAATAATTCATGTTTTAATTTACATAGCACTGCCAAAACACACTTAATATTCCACTCAGTTCTGTGTTTAGAAAGCCCAGTTATATCTTCACACATTTCCGTATTAGAATTCAGTGCCACTATTAAACTTTAAATGACAATATAAAAGTGAATGAACTCTGGGAATGAGGAATTTTCAGGCACCCTCAGAAGCCTCAAAGCCACTGCATTACAGAGCTGTGGAGAAATTCCGAGTTAAGGTACCCAGTAGGACTGTGCCCCCCATGGCTTTACAACTGTTTGCTCATTCATGGATCTCAGTCAGGTGTGGGATTCAAACCATCAAAGCTTAATCTTCCAGTTATTCTGTGTGTACACATCTGAAAATATAATTTCCCTTTAAAACGTTGGAAATGCAGTGGAAAAGGTCGTACTGTCTCCTACAATGCTCACTAAAGTTCTCTGAAAGTTGCAAGCAGCAGCTTGGAAAACTTAAAAACAAATAATTGGGTCTAATTTCAACCAGACCAAGTTTCTTTGCACAGGCTATATGACTAATTGATCAAAATGGCTGCAGCGTGGATGGATCTTACTGACAGTGTCTCAGTATCTTTCCTGGATAGTATCTTGTTACAGCAGATCGACCTTATTAAATACTTGAGGGCCATAGAAAAGCACCAAACTTGTAAATATTCTGAAATGCACTATAAAGATCTAAGTAAAATAGTTCAAGCTAAACAAACCCCACAAACAAATAAGCCATAAACTGAAACTTAGCCTGTATAAAAACATCTAAGACTTCTATACAAAATAATATGGCGGAATATTAATGAAATCTTTCGAAAATGGTCCAGACATTAAATTCAAAATTTTGAATTTTTTTCAGACATCTTAAATTGGACTACGCACAAATGTGAAGGAAAGAAAATTACATCTTTGGCACAAAGATATCTTTCACCCTCCAATCCACTGAGGTATTTAGTCCCAGCGGTTATGGTAAAAGGCTTATCACAAAATTGATGAGCATGGTAATCTCTGCTTCTGAGATACAACTGTATAATAATCAAAGTGCCTGAGTATAATAATTCTCTTGGCAAATTTGCCAGTCAAAGCATCTGACTATATAGCGCCAGTTTTATCAGCTCTAGTGAAGTGGCTGTTCGCTGTAGCTGGAAAACTTAATCAGGTCCAAGGATTTGACTCATGCTTGTGAGTTGCTGACAGAAAACATTAGCCCTAGTTCACATTTACATTTGTTCTTGGCAGACATTCTTTGCGGTTGAACCTAGAGTTACTAAGAAAATTTGTGGGTTTGCAAATTACATAAATAAAACAGGTCCCATTCCAAATAACATCAGACTGATGAAATCACTCACTGAGTGACTATATTGAATTTCTTAACATTAATGCATTTAGTAGACAGTTTTATCTAAAGTGAATAACAGTGGACCTGGGTGGACATTTTTCAGTCCATGTGTTCTCTGGTTATCGAACCCATGACCTTATTAGCGTCATGCTCTACCGGCTAGGGTTCTACAGGAACAATGTTCTTTGAAATGCAGTTTTATACATTTATCTTCCTGTCATTCTAAATCAAATTCCAATTCGTCAACCTGTGAGGTGTGGAGAACCAAATTCATGAATCAGCCAGGTCCTAATTTTAAATGTGGTGCAACACTGAAGTTCTGGCTTACTTAATATTAAATATGATCTGATGAAAAAAGATATGAAAATTTCACACTAAGAAAACCACAGATAATCAAAACTAAATGAAACTACAAGTTCTGAACTTGTCCAGGAAAGGATTTATGCAAGTCAGAGCAGGATTTCTCAGAAGGACCCAAACCCTGAATGTCACCATGTTCTCTTCCTCTGAGCTTCCTCTGAGTCCGGTGTTTCTCTGCCAATGGAATGTGTTGAAATTCAGGAGAGCATTGTCAGCCTCTGCTTTCTCTATCAGAGAATAAGTAAGATTTATAGCGTTAGCCCCTATAATCTGACTGGCATGAAAAACAGAGGCTCTACCCTCTTCTTCATCTGTCTCTGTTGCTCTCTTTTCATCTATCCCTCTTTCCTTCCCTGACACTTTACAGATATCTTTCTCCTTTCTGACATATAAATCCTGTTCTGTAATGAAAAATAGAGAAGTGAAATGTAACATAATTACAGAAATGTGGCGTATTAAAAAGTGATCAAACGTGACGATCCTAATTCACCACAAAGGAGAGGGATTTATTTATACAGAATTATCTCGTTCCTGTTCTTTGTTTAAAGCGATAATTGAATTATTGGAGCTGAAATTTTGTGGCATGCTGGTTTCACGCTCTGTGATGTTCTTGATGCAGTTCTGCATGTAATTAATTGTATTGCTCTCCTCATACCCTCCTTACCCACAATTCACGAAACATTTGCAACACGTGGCAGGCCACAAAAAAAGTCAAGTTTGCCTGTGTTGATAGTCTACTGCGTGACTGAACACTCAGAACCGACCCGCAAGATCGGAAATGTAATTTACAAATTTCATTTAGCACAGATTTTGTGGGCGCGTTTGCAACATTGCTTGATTAGCATAATTTCTTTTTAGCGAGTCGAGTGTTATAACAACGCAGAGAGAGCATGTAAATATGACAGCAGAAACAAATGTTTTTTGGTTATACAACATTTAGTGTAACTGTCCAAATTAATACAATTTAGAGACATTTCAAAACTTGAAAATCACCGGTAAAAACAACATTCCCTTGTTAGTGCTTATTTCCAGTTTTAAAAAAGTTACAACAGCAGACTGAATCAAAAATAATCTTTTTTTGTCAGATACAAACTAGAGAAAAGGTGAGAGAGTGAGAGAAGTTTTGCCCCTAAAGCCATGAACAACTGTCACAAACACACACACACAAACACACACACACACACACAAAAGTAAAAGTACAAGTAAAACCAGCATGCTTTTTATTGCCCTATTCTGTAGCCTATGCAATGATGTAATATTACAGTTTCATCTTTCAAAATCTGTCCATTTTCCCTCCCCTGCATGTGCGTTTTTACTGCATAACACACAGCAGTGTGATCATTCTGAGAGCCCCATCCACGTTATTCACTTTTAACAACCTAAGGTTTCTGATTGGTACTTAGAATTCTAAATCACTGGTCTGAGCCAATCACAACATTGTGACAAGATATGAATACAGAGATGTTAAGACAAACGGTCCTACAGTGTGTCAGAGTTGATTCAGATACTAGACCCAGTAAGAATCAATTAAGCGACAGTATTAACAGATGCAGCTATTATGTGACTTATGATGATAGCCTTATGTTACTGTAAAAAGCTTGAAATTCTTAATTCAAATCAGAGCTCTTCTAGTTCTTGTAAACCTGACTGAACTTCAAAGTTCTTCTGCTCTGAACTCTAACAGAAGAGTTTAGTGGTGGTTCTGCTGGCCTGCTTAGAACCTCCACGATTAGTGACTTCTTCATTATGAGAGCCCTCAAATACACCAACGTCTGGAGTCATTAAGTGCAGCCAAAAAAGAAAAGAAGTGAAAAAGGCAGAAGTAAATGCCCTTCAAGCTGAGATACTGTGCTAACAAGCAGGTTGAGAGAGCCAGTGACATGTTCTCCCATGTGGTCTGCTTTACTCCCAGCAGGAGGGAAATCTAGAGAAAGACTGAACAAGCAGAGCACTGGTGACATTCTCTCTCTCTTTGTCTTTCTCTCTCGCTCACTGGTTTATCTTTAATTGGATCTTACTGGTTTCATGAATGAGAAGAACAGACCTCTAGATATCACAATGCGATTGGAAAGAGGCAGAGCTGGAAAATGGCACAATTCATGATATGTAATAAAGACATCTGTGTCTCCAACAATTAGACTTATTCCTTTTCTTTGTTTTGTTCTAGGAAAGATTGTTCTAGGAAAAACTTCCTGTTTTTAGAGTTTAGTATTTAAATTCATACTAATACAAGCCAGTTAACCTGTCCCTGCCAAAATAATACTGTAACAGAGCAACTGTGATAAACAATTTGTCACATTTATCCCCAAAATCAAAAGTAAAAGAAAATTATGTTTTGTATAAAGAAAATTAGACCTTTCATATATTGTTTGCATTGTGTCACGCCATAGTGCAAAAAAACATTTAAAATCATTTATAAATCATATATTTAGAAAATAATTTATATAAATAAATTTTTAATGAATGTGTCATTTCTTTTTCCTTCTTTTGATTTTGTGGCAAAATGTGAATTTTTAAGATTTAAGTATTGTATTATATAATACATTATTATTAACAAACACATTCATTTATTTCATAGACTTTAACTACAAACGTGACTTTTGCGTTCAACATAATGTGTATTGAACCAAAACTCCAGTCGTAAAAAAAGTTTTGCTGCAAATTGAAAACTGAAAAAGTGTTCTGATAATCCCTTCCTGAGACACACACATACAAACACACACACTTACAAAGAGATGCAAGAATTACCTCACTATCTCACTGGGGTTCAGAAGACAGTGTGGCCTCAGGAGATCCATCACCTCTCCACAGATCAGTGTGTGTGTGTGTGTGTATGAACAGAAGGAAGAATGAGAAAAGACAGATGGAGTCTTGAGTGTGTGTGCAGACATGCCTGTAAATTCATATGCTTGTGTAACCACTTGCAAGTATTACGATATAGACATGTCAGACAGTGTTTGCTTATTACTGAAGCGTCACACAGATGACACATCTCTTAAACTGAACTTTAATTTCATGTCTTTCTGATATCCGGAACAAAATTACACAAATGGGTTTAATGTCGTATCCAGTAAGACTCTTCAGTATCTGCAGTTACCCAAATTACTGTACAAGCAATTACTCAGTGCAGTCTGGTCTTTAATAGACCTTACCCAGCTTTGTTAGGCATCTAACAGATGACGAAGGCTGAAACTATTTGCCTCTGTTTGTTCTTTTGTTTTCTTCTGAATGCACATATAAAGCCCACGATAACTGCAGGTATTCTACTGTATGTACAGGGGAGGTGAAAAAAAGGTTTTAATTTTCCTTTATGACCCACAATATAAATATATTCTATTCAGATATTTACATTGAAATTACAGAAGGCACTTTATTATAATATATACTGTGTATATATACAGTATATGTATATGTATGTATAATGTATATTGTATATTTATTAGTTGGTAAGTCTAAAACAGTCTTCCACTCAGTACTTGAAAGAGTTCATTCATTTTTAAATAATTAATTTTTTAATACAGTTTTATATTACATACATTCATATAACTAGCCTTACGCCTCTGACTTCATAGCCATGATAAAATCTTGTATAATAGTTATCAGTAATAAATCTAACATTCATGATATATTTATTTACAGATATAATAGATTTAAATTAAATAAGATTTAGAAAATTTTAGACAGCAGAAAAAATATTAGACAAAAAAGCTAAATTTAGCTTTTTGGGGGGGGGGCTGAACTTTATCATTTCAATAGATTTTACTTCTCCCTATGCATATGCTATGCACATATTTTAAGCTTTAATTGTGTAAAAAAAGAATGCAGAAAAATTGAGCTCTGAATTTATTTCATAACTGCAGTGTGTTTCAGTTCACAGTAACTATTGAAGCTGTCCTCAGATGAGCTGCTGGGCCACCCGGTCTGAGTGACTTTATTGGCAGAATATCAACATAACGTTCTGTCTTCATTCCTGTGTACCGAACCGAGCAGCAGCCATTTTCAAACCCGCAGTGACTACACAAATGTGCCTCGCGTTTTGCAGCTTGAACAATGTTTTTCCTCCCTGAAAGATTTTCACAATGTCACGCCAGTTGGGTCACATGTATCGAATTTAATGTGTGCTGAGTTTTGAGTTGTTGCTCCTTTTTGCAAGAGTGCAAAAACAGAATGTGAGAAAAAAAGCTCTGGAATTGAGACAATAATTTAAAAAAAGTTATTTAAAAAAAGGTGTCTGTGACAAAGCTTTGAATAGTTTTTGGTAGCTGGTTGGTGGCATTGGGGGAGTCAGGCTGCTGAATAAAACATGGTGGTCTGTAGCAGGACTATATTTTAACTTTATAGGACAAATCCCCAACCGCTCTTATGAATACCACACCTGCAATCCACCCAGATCAATGGGTCAGAAGGGAGGACCTGGCAACCCTGGTGCATTTAAACTAGATGACTTTTTGCGGTTACCAAGAGCCAAGCAGCCAAGGTCAGATTCGGAGAGACAACAGGGCGGATGTAGGACTTTGTGTGTGTGTGGGTAAGAGGGAGAATGTCCGACCCCTTTTTTTTTTTATTTAGATGGATGGGAGTGTCTAGATAGTTAATAATGATTAGAAATCTTAGGTAGTGCTAATACATCATTTCCAACTGCTTTACTGTTTGATTAGCATGTTACGCTAACAAGATTGTTCATATAAATCACCTATCAGCACTTTATTTTCTGTGTAATGTAACATCAACAATTATCTTAATTAAACTTTTCATAGACATCAAGGTTATAAAGAGACATTTACACTTATATCACTTCCTCCAGCAAATAAAAAGAAAAAATGATTTACATGATTAACCTTGTTATTTATGGTAATTAACTAATATGAGCTGGTTTATGTGAATAATTAG
>JAZGTK010022695.1:0-10190 GCA_036877625.1 Ambastaia sidthimunki | reverse complement strand
AAGACTAAAGAGCATTTGAATGGGCAGGAAATAGTATATATGCTTAAAACTGATCTGGATCATTCAGATTCACTCTGCTTAGTGAATCAGTGCTAGAAAAGACAACATGTTTTCTGTTTGGGCTCTGAGTTTCCTGCTCCTGAGTCACAGTCTTGGGTTTCCCATCCTCAACACCACAAGGTAATATATTTTTAGCAATAAAAGTATTATATTTGTCTATAAAATTGTCAAATTTTGATACATAAAGTAAATGCATATGCCAAATTCCTTTTAACAGCGAGTTTGGATTGGGGACTTTTCCCAATGCCACAGAGAAGAACTTCACAGAGTAAGTATATTGATGCACTATGAATGATATCATGGGATGGCATGATAATGGTCACAGTCGTAATCTAAAACCTTTTAGACTTTGAGTGAAAATATACAGAATTTTGACCATCTTGCACATTATGGGCTCTTGTAGAATTAAATAAGGTAAGATTTGTTAATGAATCAAACATTCTATGTTACTGGTATTAAGAGAACATTTTACATTAAACCTGTTTTTTTATAATCTTTAAGGTTGAAATAAAACAGAATACTTGTACCAAATATGCTGTTTTATCCTATAGATATGATGTACAACAAATATCGTTCTTCCAGTAAGTTATTGTTTTGTATGTAATTCATGTTTGCAATAACGCTAAGAACATATTCAAATATTCATAATATAAATCTTGAAATGTGCTGTGCTCTCCTGGTATAAAAAAATAAAGCATGGGTTGATTTGCATTGTGAGAAAAAATTTAAACATAATTGTTAATCAATTGGTTAATTTGTGCTGTTTAAAGCTTACAATCCATAATTCAAACACAAAGATTTTTTATACATAGTCTTTGTTAGATCATTGTTAGAACACCAATTATTATACAAATGGCATTTAAACATTTTCCCACTAACAAAACAAACACAATGTTTTATTTTCTTGGTTCCTCTGAATGAATCTCTTTCATTTCAGCCCATTTTGTTTTCTGCCGTCGTGTTCCTTGTCGAACCTGGGGTCTTCTTTACAGATAGGGGAGGAGACGGCCGGAGACTTGACCAAGGACCCAATGGGAAATGGAAAGAAATGAAGAAACCCCAGTAGTGCAGAATGCGGCCAGAATTGTGTTATGCCTAACAATGCATTATTTCATCCATGTTGGGTTTGCTGTAGTGTTTAATGACGTTGAAAATATGAATGATTTTGTCATATACCTAGATTCTTCTGTCACAATGTTGATGTGGTCATTCTGTTTTCATTTTTATAATATAATCTTAAATTAAATGACTCTAAATTAAATGACTTGTTTGAAATTCTAATACTTTTTCCACACTTCTTTTACACATAAAGTTAACAAAACAAAAAAAAATTGATTTTTAAAATGAAATGCAGCCAAGCTTAAATTTTCTTTGTTATATCACATTATATATAATTTAAAATGACTAAAAATGAATGAAATTTGTATTTTTTTATGCACATAGTGCTTCAACGCATGTCAGTTAAATAATAAACATAGTAAAATAATCATAGTAAATGTTTAGCTAAATATTAAACCTTAATATTAAACATATTAACAAATTTAACCCAATGATGCAATGATGCAGATAAATGTCCCTCATTTCCTCTCCTACAGAGCGAAAAGCATTATTTTAGAATCCCTGCACTGGCCTCCAGATTTGCTAGAGTGAGTGCTGTGGAAGAAACTGTTCTGGCCAATTAGTTCCACCCCTTTCCAACCTTCTGAATGATTCTAATAATTCCACTGCCACTCACAATCATGTGAGGCGCACAGATTTAGGAAACATTGAGTTCTTGGAAGGAAAAGACACCGTTATCTCTGATTACTTACTGTGCTTATCCAGGGATCTTCATCATCACATCCACTTGTCTTTAACATGACACGTCATGATATGTCATTATCGGCCCCCTAAAGGAAAGAAAATGGGCCTCTAATTGTTTACGTGTGTCCCAGGAAGACTGCTAACTTACTCCACCCACCTGTTTGTCCTCTGCAAGTGACTACAGCACACAAAAGAAAATTGCTTCTCGTGTGGATGCTTGGTATTGTGTCCCGTAGAGACAGCTTCGGAAAGAAAAATTACAATGAGATCTTTAATAATATTTTGCTGTTGATAAAACAGCTTAAGATGGGATAGGATGGTTTGCTGGTCTTAGCTGGTTTAAATATTTTGGTTAAACTGGTCTCCCAGCTAAGACCAACAAACAGGCTGTTTTAATCAGCAGTGGTAGACAGTAAATTGTGTGTCCTGCTTCTCAGATGTTTCTTCTGAGAAAAGACTCCAGTGATCCTGTATATCTGTTCTTTGAATTTTCAGAAGACATCTCAACATTTTCTCAGACTGAACTGACACAGATATTTCAGCTTAAACTGAAATGAGTTTGAGTCTGAACATCTACAAAAGTTGATAGAGGAAACATGATGGAAAGCTTTCATAGCTTTGAAAGAGCAACCACATAGCCCTGCTGAAATAACAAACTGCTTAGCCTAACTAGCATGGCTAATGAGAGGATTTCAGCAGTACCTCCTGTCTTTGCTTAAAGCCAATGATGTGCCTCTATCCACTCTGACTTACTGAAGCTTCTTCATTTTGTGAAGAACAGACCAGCCACGCTGGGCAGGTGGTGAAATGCAGAAGCTCCTGTCATTACAGATGTATGCTTTATTATTTGTAATCAAGCAGATGCTCTTTTATCCAAAGTGATATACAGACAGATTTACTACAAAGAAAGTCTCTATTGAGCAACATGGGGTTTAGCGTTTTGAGTATAATGGTGATGTACAGGCATCTTTTCTTCCAAGGTTCTTGTCTTAACCTTATGACTTTAATCAATTTACTGTAACTCATCTAAATTCAACTCAGCTCATCTCAGCTGAACTCAATTCATGTAAATTCAACTCAATTTACCATATCCAAACTTAACCTAAAGCAACTCATCTCAACTAAGCTCAGCTTAGCTCAATTCAAGTCAATTTATTGTAACTCTACCAAACTTAGAGCAACACACCTCAATTCAGTACAACTCTTTCAGCTAAATTCATCTTAACATTTTATCTCAACTTATCACATCTCATCCCATCTTCATGACTTTAATTGCATTCACACCTTGTGGTCTATCTTAAAACCTGGACTAGCAGTCGGGTAATTGTGTGAGAGATGGAAACAAATTACAGCTCATTTTTGAAAATGAATCTCACAGCAGCTGGCCATCAGCCACTCTGGCAATGATTTCACAAGGCGTGCAATCAAATGGCCAAATGCCTTCACACTCCCCACACACGTGTCTGTGCCTCCTCGATATTTGGGATGAAATCTTGCTCCCACATATGAAATATGGAAAACAGACGTTGGGGTGTTATAGCCACCTCCGGTATGAGATTAGTGACAGTTTCTCCTGCTGAAGGGCAAAAGGAGTTATTTATTGCTAAATGTCTGTGCTACTATTTTTCATACAGTGAAAGTGAATGATGACCACAGCTGTCATACATGGATTTCCAATGCAAGATTTTCAGTGCATAATAATTTCAATTGCAATATGTGTGAAATTGTGTGACTTCAGATAAGTCTTACAGGTTTGGAGAGACATAAGAATAATCATAACAGATTTTTAGGTGCTCTATCTCTTTAAAATTAATACACAAATCCAAGTTTAATGTGCAAACTTACATAAGCAAAATGACAAACACTGCTTCATTTCTGTCACCTTCTTATCAGGCTAAACCTCATCTTTTACCTTTAGAAGATGAGGAAAGCTATACAATGTCTGCAAATTACAAATCTTTGATATAGTAAAATTGATTTTGTGATTATGTGCAAAGCCAGGCCATCATTTTCCAAACACATAATACCTTCCTCATCCTGTTCTGTATATTCTCATTTATTTCACACCCATTCATCTGCTGTTCTCACATTATTGGCTCATTTTCTTAATACTCTGTTACTCTGTGGTAGACTCTGTGTAGTCTGTGGTCTGTCTCCCAATCTTCATCTTTTGTGTGATATTCCTGTGTGAAATGTCAGAGTGTTGCCTCTCAGCTGTATTGGATGAGCCTAGCTTTGGGGATAAAGGATTCTGTCACTCTGCTCTGGCACAACAACATTAACCTGTTCTCAGCCAGATATTTGCCCCTCTTCAGGAGTCTGTGGCCCCGCCCTCAGACATGTGGGAACAAAGAGCACTGTGTGTTGTTGGCCCAGCTGCAAGTCATGTCTTTTGACAGACCTCAAGAGATAGAGTTCATGGGCAAAAGCAGTTAATCTGTCCAAATGTCAAGATGTCATGTTTCTGTCTAAATTGGTGGGTTTAAGTTATTCATTTTGTATTGTTTGTTAAAAAGGTGAGTCTCACCATCGGGGAAAGTGATGGTTGCGGGAGGGACTTCATCATGTTAACTTACCTGTGTTGGTTCGGATTGTGTGTGTGTTCAATAAAACAATGAAAGGAGGATGTTGATGTCACTTGGTGATTTACTTACTATGCAATCTGGTGTTCAGTGACACTCGGGTTGTGCGGTGTATGGGACACAAGTGCTCTCCAAGTTGCGTCGCATAGCTGCTAGCGCCCCGCTAGTATATTCACACAGTAACAAGAAAAATTGTTACAATATATGCAATATTTAAACATTAAATAATTACATTTGAGTTGTATAATATATTACATTACAATTATTTTAATCTAGATACAAAAAAATTTTTGGTAGTTAAAATTTTATTTTTCTTACTACAACATTGTATATCAATTTAACAGAGTGTGTCAAAATAATTGTTGATTTTGTAATTAAAATATTAGCTAGTTTTCATTTCATCCTAATTTGTAATGTTAGATAAAGGTTAAAACCTGTAATAGTTATGATAAATGTTAAAGCAAAATCTTAATGGGGCACAATCATATTTGTAGAAAGTTCCATAATCTGTATTTGCATATAAATAAAATTCAAATATACACAAACAAAACAATCTTTTAATTATTAACTTGCCCAATTTTCCAATATGATATCACTTGCAAGGTATCTAATCTGTTCTTGTGCTCAGTCATGGTGTTCCTGTTTTAATTAGTGGTGCTGATGGCAGCTTCATTGGGTACCAGGAGAACAGAGAGTGAACCAGGGTGAAAAAGGGTTAACTGATTGGAAAAGCAATCATAGCCAACCATAGCTGGCTGATTAGATGATTATGTGCAGGGTTTGGAAGCTCCAGGGGTAATCAGCCATGGCTGAAGGGGAGATAGGAGCAGGTGTGAGAAAGCTGCTGTTGTAGGGAGTTGTGAACATAAAAGCTGACAAGGTCTGGATTATCAAACCTCCACTACATTACTATGCAGGGAATTACACCCATCTGGCAAAGTGATGTAGAGAGTTGCTGGATTAGGATACAAACGAGAGGAAAAACATGCAGGAAAGTGTAATGTGAACAAACATAGATACTTATAAAAACAGATAACGTCATAACAGCAGTAACAAAGAAACAACACAACTTCAGATACACGCAACAAATCATGTCACTACCAATTAACTATATTCATTTTCATACATTTTGTTAAATGTGGTGGTTTTCCAGTAATTATTTCTGCACGAAACACTAATGATCATTTGGCCACATAGCTTAAAGGTGAGGTCACTTTACATTTTGCATTGTTTTCCCCTTCCATTAAAACACTTGATAGCAGAAATCCATGCATAGATGTTTTATCTTTTGCTGCATAAGTTGTTACTCAGCATGGTGAAAAAAAAAGCTCTGGACTGTCCTTTGGGTGGTGCAACCAGTGTGATTGAGAATGGGCCAAACTTGGAAACAACCAGCAACAATAGTGTTCGTTTACCTGTGTAGCATGCTATCAATGTTACCTACTTATTGTCAGTTGCAACTTTTTTCGAAAGGGTAGCTTAATTTTTTTACTACTTATAAGTATGAAGTAAAATTACGAGATTTTAGATTGGCCAACTACAATTTTAAAGCAGTTTCACCAACATCGGTACAAAGAGACCAATAACCTGTCTGTCTCTCTGCTAATAAATGTTCTTACCCATCAATCACTGCTCAATGGATTGGCTGGTGAAGCCATTGACTGACACTAGGGAATTTTTAAACGGCTGTCAATATCTCCACAGCAGGACGATGAATAATAGACACGCTGTGGTGCAACCAGCATTTGGAACCTCATAAAAGAAACTGTGGCAGGAAGTGATTGGCAAAAGGGAGACAAAGACATCCCTGCACATTAATGACAAAACTGCTGTGATTGACAGTGAGGTTTTGTGCTGGTAATGAATGGGCTATCTACTAAACCCTGTGAGCCATTAAGGGTTATCCAGCCCCTTGTTAGAAATATCACAGAATAGCAATAGAGAAAAATAGTTTTTGGCCAGACTCCTTGGCCACAAAACAGTGTGCCTGAACCTAAGTTATATAAAGTTTCTCTTGACTGTAAAGCAAAGGACCTTTGGAAAGTTAAAAAAAAGTTTATATACAGTATAGCTGTCTTGTGTCATTGTAGACTACACTACAAAATTCCATAAAAATAAGGCACAATATACTGTATTAATATAAAAAAAAATTCTGTATTGGTTTTTACAGCTATTTAACCTGTTTTGTTTTGTTTTTTGCACTGCATTGTGTTTTGGAATTAATGGAAATGTCCATAAAATAACAGATAGAAAATGTCTGGACAGAAAATTACCAATACATTTTCTAACCAAGTTTTCATGACTCACAATATTCACAGGACAAATGTATAATAATTTGACAAAGCTTATTGCATTAGACCAAGGGCTAGGCTACTGCTCCAACTCACTTTTGTTTCCTTTATGTTACTTGTGCCTACATTTAAAGTCAACGTGAAATGTTTGCAAACTGTTTTCATTTCCCTAGTCTGACATATTTGTGAGTAAAATTGGATACTCAATGAGGAAAAATGTAGGGCAGGACTTTATCCATCAGGAAATTGACTGAATTTTGAAAAGTAAGTTATACAAACCAGATTGGAAAAAAATTATAATAGAATAAAATAGAAAAATAATATTCTGTTTCTTGATGTTGGTACAGATAAGTCTGACTGCTAAGATTAAAAACTGAAACTTTTGTCTGAGTTTTGGGTATGTCACCTCTTTTAAATTCCTTTGCTTTGATTGTAGAAATACCACTAAAACAAATGCACACCAGCAATGACTACAAAGCAAGCAAATTAATTTCTTTTATATCTTCTGCATGAGTGGAATGGCCCATCTGTGAACATTGGGGCTGATTAATTCAGAATAAAAGGAAATCGTGCATCAATTTGTCATGGATTTGAAAGCGCTCTTGGGAGGAGATGGGTTTTTAAAGTATGCGCTTCATATTATGTCTCAAAAAATCATTAGTGTAATTTTTCCATTCATAACTCCTCAAACTCCACCTCACAGGAAATTCTTTCATAAGAGACTAAATAGACTTTTCATTTATGTTCTGATCATCATGTACTGTCAAACTTTGTGTCAGATGTTTCTTTCAAAATTCCTGAATGACATTTACCAGGCGCTTTTATTCAAAATGGCTTCAATCAATTAATATGTTCTTGGAAATTAGACCCAATACCTTATGCTAAGGGCTAACTCTACCAGCTGAGCTAAATGAAACACAGAAAAGTAAAGGTCTATTAAAATAATGCATCACTCAAATAATTGGGTATTTAAAAGTATTTGATGAGAAACACTGGATTTTTATTTTTTTACATTTGATTGCAACTTTGGGATCTTGGCAAATGTAGGCACAGTTTGAGATACAGTATGTCTTTGATCACATTGGCGAGATACATACATCATAACTCAGATATGTTATAAAAAGAACACTTAATAAAAAGTCTCAATTTTCTTTCAATTTACTTTCCTTGTGGTCTAGGAGAAACAACCAAATTTATTATTTTTCTTTATAATTTGTTTCTAAACTCCAGTTGTTTCTAACACTCAGTTGCAGTTTATTTTTATAAAAATAACAAGCTAGATGTAATAACGTATCTCTGTGACGCTAACTGCCCACCCTATTCAAAACAGCACATTTGGGCAGACAAAATTTAAATGGCTGGGGACAAGAAATGTACTTATCCTTCAGCCAAGACTAGGTGCTTCTGGCACCACAGAAAACAGCTTTTCCCAAGTTAAAAAAAACACACACACAGACACACAAGTTCACACACACACAAAAGCCATCAAAGTACACAAACAAGATGCGCATTCAGTCCAAAACAGGTTGGCACTCTAATAGGTATTTAGTAGGAACATCTGGCATTGAACTCCAGCCATAAAAAAACCTGCAGTAGGTTTAACTGCCCTTAGCAATAAGCTGTAAAACTGTGCATGTTCGAAAGGATGACCCTTATAAAGACCATCCCATATTAATTCACCATGGCTTTTATCAGTCCATCTCATCACATTAACATGATGTGCTCTGTGACCTTAAAAAATAGAGAAAGGAATTTCTTATCTGCATTTTAAATGTTGTAATTAGTTCAGAAAGACACTTGTTGTGACGCAGTGGTCGCGGGTTGATTTAAAAATCAATCTTTTCATTACTGTTGTATGGAAAGCAGTGATGTAGGTTTCATTTGAACATTAATGTAATCATGAAACATTTAACATTGTTCGTGAGATAATGGTTAATGCTTAATGTACCTATCGTGATAAATTAATTCATTGTACAAGGACATGATTTTGTAGGTTAGGAATTTTTTGTTTTGCTTCATTTTACAAGCAGAAACTCTTAAAAGCACAAGCAATCATTTATTTAGCACATATAGCAAACAGCAAAAGTCACACCATCTTTGTAGAGTAATTTTATTCTACTCTACTAAATAATAATACCGTTAAATGTAAAAACAATTACACTATATGTCTAAAACAATGTAGACCCCTCTTCCAATGAACAGGTTTGACTATTTCAGTGACACAGATTTCCAACAGGTGTATACAATAAAATCTACAGCCATGAAATCTCCTTATACAAAGCAGAATGGGGTCCTTTCTGCTTTTTCAACATGGTCTTGTCCATGGTCCATAAAGACATGGATCACTAGTCTGGTGTGGAAGAACTGCATATTTTGTTTCTGTCCCTGATTAAACACACCTGATTCAAATCATCAGCTCATTAGCAAAGAGATCCATAAACTGAACCTGTTGGTGTCAGATAAGAGAGACTTACAAAACATGCAGTGGGTCCCCAGGACTGGAGTTGAGAGTTCTAATATTGGAAAGCTCTACCAGAGAGGTAGAAGAGATCAAGGTAGGACCAATTGCACATTAATGCAGGATGGTTTAAAATTAACAAGCACAATATGTGTGATATCTATATATGCTTTTGGCCATGTAGTAAATTATTTTTGTGGTGTTTCACATAACTTTAGTTTAGGCCTTCTGTTTTAACCCAACTTTCTATTTAATAGAGGTCTCAGTATTGGTATCAATTAGTACGAGATGCTGGTAGCTGCACTTTGAAATGAAATCTTTTAGGTTTTTTATTTTAAAAAAAAAAAGTGGCTATTTTGACATTCTCTGATCTCTGGCAAAATACCACAAGGCAATCACTGCATAATTTGCGAATGAAAATGTTAAGCTGTAAATTTGTCAAATTTATGAATACAATAAAAGATACTCTTGATTCCTCAGCTTTCATATGAAAAACGGCTGTCGTCCTACTGTTATACCAAGCACAGATGGGAAGCTGTTAAATGTGCTTATTTGACAAGCAAAAGACTGCGCTAGAGCATTAATTAGCACACTTTCAAACATTTGAGATGCAAGAGGAACAAGAAATGTCGTAATCCAAGATAGGTGTGACATTAAAAATGGATGGAGGTGAAAATGAACAAGATGGAGGTTAATAGAGAAATGTCATAACCTCTCTATCGATCAAAAAACTACTTCACAAACTAACCATTTGCTCTGAACTGTGGTAGCCAGGGTCTTTTAAGGCTTTGGTGGCAGTTGTGGCCTACTGGTTAGAGAGTCAGTCTCTTAACCAGAAGGTTGCCGGCTCGATTCCAAAGTAACAACTGAGGTGCCCCTGAGCAAGGGTGTGTGGTGCCATTGCAGTTTGGGTGTTCACAACTCGCTACTCCAATGTATGTGTACACTAAATGGATGGGTTAAATGCAGAGAACAAGTTCCAAGTATGGGTCACCA
>JAZGTK010022694.1:0-10190 GCA_036877625.1 Ambastaia sidthimunki | reverse complement strand
CAGCAGCAGCCTCTGGTGCAAGCGTTTATAATCTCAAACAATGCCTGTGTTCTATGAATGACATCAAAGTTTTATGGTGGTGTTTTGATAAGGTTTATTGCTTTCTATACCCCCTAAAGATTGATAAGCAGTAATAAACAGTTTAGATGTAAACCAGGTTATACAAAATGGCCACCAAAATGATGTTGCAAGACTTTTCTCTTTAAAATCAGCCGTTTTCTTGTTCCCAAACTCTGCCTCTGTACCAGTGTGGCAGATGAATCAGTTACAATAGAAACTGGGCGGCAGTGGTGTCATTGTTATCTGTTTGTGTGAGTGTAAAGGCTTGTTTTGTCGATTGTTGTTTGACCAGATCAAAATCAGTTTAACTATTGTTTTTCGCTATGCTAATTTTAGTTTGGTGGACATGATTCGCACGTAAACATGTTTTCTGATGCCCAAGTGTGATTTATATGCTGTATTCTGTTTTTGTGTTTTGATCAGAATAAGGAGAAGGAGCGCATGAGGGAGAGAGAGAGAGAAGCCAGGGAGAGAGAGGCCCGCTACACTAACGGCCACCTCTTCAACTCTCTCACTGTGTCTGGAACGACACTCTGTTCGGCCTGTAACAAGAGCATCACAGCTAAAGAGGCCCTCAGCTGTCCGAGTGAGTCACGCACACACACACACACAAGTCTCTCTCTCTCACACACTCACTCACACCTGTGCATACACACACACACACACTCGTTTTCTCTCACATACACACACACACACACACACACACACACACACAGTCTCTCTCTCTCTCTCTCTCTCTCACACACACACAGTCTCTCTCTCTCACACACACACTTCTCTCATACACACACACTCACTCACACATGTGCATACACACACACACACACACACTCTGTTTCTCTCGCATACACTCACACACACACACTAGCACAAACACACACACTCAAACACACAGTCTCTCTCTCTCACACACACACACAACCACACACTCTCTCATACACACACTCACACATGTGCAAACACACACACACACACACACTCTTTTTCTCTCACATACACTCTCTCACACACACACAAACACACACACATTTGCCTCTATCTCAAACTCTCTTTCAAATTCCTGTTTCACAAATCCTCTATCCACAAAATGTCTATTGTAAGTGCAGTTATACAATAAAATAAGTTTTAAATGACAGTTTGTAACATGCATTAAATTTTTACTATCTATAAAACATTGTGTGTGGGTTGCCTGTGCAAAACTCCAAAACTGCTAGGGTTGGCGTGGGTGGTTGCCAAGGCATTGATATGCAGTTGCTAAGGTGTTCCGAATGGTTATTAGCATGTTGCTATGTGGTTGCTAGAGTGTTCTGGATGGTTAGATTAACAAATAGCACACCTTTCCTCAACATGCCATTTGTTTTGAAGTTTAATTTGTTTTTAGCACAAACATTATGTGGTTTTCCCTACTCCTAAATTTGAGCACTAGTAATTTTAAGATATTCCTTAAGAAGGGAACAACCAATGGCCATTAGTGCACTGTGAGTAAGGTACTAAAGCATTACTATTCCTGTATTTTGTTTGTTTAAGTCCTTTGTTGATGAAACCCTCCCCCCAAAATAAACATTCCTGACGAAAGCCAGGAAAGAGCATGTTCGTACAATCCAGCCAATCACAACGCAGAGGCTATAAAAACAGCCACTTACCTCACTCCTTCCGATTATTTTTCCGTCTTTCTTCCCCCATCCCGACTCCCACACCTTCTGTCCATGGCTGTCTCCAGGAGGTGGAACTTTCAGTTTAGAAACGTTCTTTTACGTTACATGATCGTGTTCAAACCTCAAACTGCTGTTTTGGGGGATCAGGTGCTATGGAAAAATATGGAAAGTGCTGGAACAGGGAATGTTCTGTGGAATATTTTTAGTGGCTGGTCTACTGCAGCATGCCAGGATAACACACACACATTGTAGCTGGAGGTCTGGACAGTTTTCTTCCTGCAGAGACAGCGCTGTAATGGCAAAAAGCGTTTTCACACTCGGATAATACTGAGCTATACACACACACATACACATGTATTTGGCATCAGTACTCATTCCTAAGAAATGTTCCAGGTTCAGAACATGTCACTGTTGGTAATTATCACAGAAAGTAATTTCTTAAAAGACCACGCACTTTAAAGTTTAAAAACAGAGATGTAAAACTAATATAAAATGTTTTCACACTGAATTTTCCCTTAAAATGTGTTATTTAAGACTGTCTTAATCATCAACATTTTGTGTTTGATGTAAAAAGTTATTTATAACTTTTCCTTGCACATACCATGTTTATTGTGCTGGCCAGTTTTAGTTCATTGTAAGTGCCTTACCTTTAAACTAAAGCACATAACATAATAATTTGTGTAAATGTCAATTGTCAGTTTTGCCTTTGCACCTGGAACTTTCCTTTAAGCATATTTACATATATAAACTCTCACACCCCTTCCTGTTTTTGCTGTTCGTTTGGCTCATCTCTCATTTCTTGTTCTCCCTTTTGCTATTGTTGTAAACTTCTTCCGTATTTTGTCGTCTAGATCAGATTTTAGCAACCAGACAGAACTAATCGCTTACTGATAAGAGCCGTCGCTCTCTGTCTCTGTGTTCGGCTGCTCAGGTCTGGGCTCTGGTATTGATTGCACTGAGAGCATGTGTGGGTGTTGGAACATGTAGTTCCTGCCTCAGTACCCAGCAACAGGGTGAGCAAGGGGCATTTGAACCCACCACCTCTGAGTGAGTGGGCTGTTTCTAGATCAGTTCTTACACTAGATCTTACAGTGACTTAGAATTAGTCAAACCTGGGGTGTGTAGAAAGATAGCACACAAAAATTCAGTTTAAATGGGTTGTGAATGCCATTTCATTGACTTTTCATTGCTCAGATGTTTCTTCTGAAAAATTAAATGGTTGGAGACATCGATTTATACTTTTTCCCATGTCATCCTGTATGTCTCTTCTAGAATCACAGATAACACGCAACAATTTCACAATCTGCGTTCAGATTTACCAAGACACCAATGTTTGCAATCAAAAGTCAGAGATTTCAACATGAATCAAACATTTCTTATCATATTCATAAGACCAGAGCTATGATTCCAGCTATTTTAGGTTGTAAGTCCTTTAAAACATTACGCTGACAATAGAATAGCGTTTTTGAGATATGATATATTGCATGATGTACTAACGTTTTTGATAATCTTGAGGGAACTTAGCTGTTAGCTGGTATATTCACATTTATTTATTAGCTCTGTAATCTTAGCGTACGTCATCAGTTCCTTTAATACCATCTCAGTTTTATTTTTTATTTAAGTATTAACTTTAACAGAGAACACCTCTAACATTTTCTCTGGGGGTGTTTCATTTCTCTGATTCACACTTACTGTACTTACTGGGGGATTATTTCGACTCGTGTAGGTGTGTTTGTGGGGGTATCAAGGCAGGGAAACCCCGCCGGAGCCCCGGCCCTCTTCCTTCCCAAACACCCTCAAAACAGGAAGCAAAGCCACACTGAAACAATAGGGGTCCAGAGACAAAAGCGTACGCTGTAGCAAAACTTCCAGCCGTGGGTAGCATGTGGTAAAGCGGGTGTAGAATCAAAGATTGTAAAGCAGACATGGACAGAGGTCAAGAGGAGCAGAAAGACAAGCGAAAAATAGGTATTTGAAATGTGCTCAGTTACTATTTGCTGTGATACTGAAAACAGAGGCAAAAGATCTCAGTACAGTAACATTTCAGAGCTGTTTTGATCTGTGTCAGCTATAACAGAAAGAAAGAGACCGTAACTAGGTGTAACAGTAACCAAACGTCATTTTCTGTGAATCTCAATTCACTTCCTGTTGCAAAGGTGATCCTATGAAGATGATGCATAACATTTCCTTTCAAATGTGATTGTGAAAAGATTAAAAATGTGATGAAGATTATACTGAGTGGTGACCTGTGTCTACAGACAAAAGTCTTTTTATTAGCAATAACAGGAGGTGAAATAACAAAATTATTTTTATTTGTCTTCTGTTTTTCAGCCTGTAATGTCACCATTCACAATCGCTGCAGGGACACGTTACCAAACTGCATCAAAATGAAACAAAAGGTGGGTGGGACGTCCAGCTATTAGCTAACAGGCGTGTCACGTGGACCACTGACATGTAGACGTTTCATGATATGATGTAGAAATGTATCTGAAACGTGTCGGGTGTGATCTGTCTGTATTATTCACAACAGCAACAGAAACTGGCGCTGATGAGGAACAATTCTGCCTATCAGAATGTGACACTGAGGAACAAAGGTGAGCGCGTGACGGAAATGAGGTTTACTTCTCTAAAAGTATGGAAATGTGATCGTCTGATCTGTTTTTTTGTTCGTCTAAAGCACATTTAAAGGAAAGGCCCAGCTCGGCCATCTACCCTTCAGACAGTCTTCGTCAATCACTGCTCGGCTCCCGGCGTGGACGATCTTCTCTCTTACTTTCCAAGAGCGTCTCCACCAATAACATTGCAGGGTGAGTTGTGGAAATGACAGATCAAACGTTCTGAAGTGGACAGGTGATTATAATGATATATTAAAGGAAGATGACATGAGCAAGAGCATGTCATGACTGTATATCAACACTACTGGGATTTATCTGTAGGCAGGAGGCTGTAGATAACCGGTTACATGATTTGATTTAAAAACTGGAACTAAATGTTTTTACCTGTATTTTTTATCTTTGTGTGTGTGTGTGTGTGTGTGTGTTGTAGTTTAATGTAAGCATTTTCTTAAATTGTTTCTTATTAGCCAGTGTGTTCACTTTATCATTTTGTATTGTATTTAATTTTTAATTCATGTAATATAATTTTTATTTGTTACATTTGTTACATTGTTTTTCCATGTTCTGTTTCCATGGTGATTACGATGCCCGCTTCTCATGTTGATTTTTGTGTGTCTGGTGCATGTGAATGTTGTGATGCATGTGTGTACATCTGTTTGTGTGCATGCACATGTTGTGTGTGTGTGTGTGTGCGCATGCGCGTACAGGACTCTGAATGATGACTCTCCTCTGGGACTGCGCAGGATTTTGTCTCAATCCACAGATTCACTCAACTTCAGGAGCAGAACCATGTCCATGGAGTCCCTCAATGATGAGGGTGAGACACCACGAGATGGTTTTACTGTCTTGCTGGTCAGATCTTAGCTGACCAGCAAAGCTTTTCTAGTGATGCTGGGTGATCTTGATGGTTAAGTTAGTTTATTAGGGACACCAGCTTTCAAAATACTCTGGTTGTGTCTTTTTAACAGGGATGACATTAACTGTTTTTTAATGAATTTTAAAGATACATTTTTATGCAAATTACAACAAGTATCAGAATTAGAATTACGGACACATTGTATTGACCTACATATGTTAAAAAACAGAGAATACAAAACACATCTAAATTTGTTTTAATGTAAAGCAACTAATGTTTTCAGTTTTGGTATCTCAGAATTGCAGTTGTATTAACCCGGTCTGATATTGTATTTAGGAGAGGGATACTTCACCTCTCTGTTGGAAGAGCTGGAAATTGAGGGGCGGGACTTTGAGGCAGATTCCTGGAGCATGGCCGTTGACTCCGCCTACTTACAGACCCACCGCAAAGACGTTATCAAGAGACAAGATGTCATTTATGGTTAGCAGAACATTTCTTATGACTGGAATCAAAGCACATGTTGGTTCGTAAACAGAAACTTGCTCTGCAGTTTGGGATTTTAGGGAATGCTTGGGAATGCCAACACCATTTATAGCTCATGTTACTGTCTCACCATTAAAGTAAAATTCCCATCGGTTTCAGAGTTGATCCAGACAGAGATCCACCACGTGCGGACCCTACGGATCATGGACGGGGTCTTCAGACGGGGGCTGCTGGATGAGGTGCAGCTGGAGCCAGGGGTCGTGCACGCGCTCTTCCCCTGCCTGGAGCGACTGCTGACGATACACACACACTTTCTAACACAACTTCTGGAACGCCGCACACACAGCCTGCAGCCCGACAGCTCACACAACTTCACCATCACCCAGATCAGTGATGTGCTCATAAAACAGGTACTTTTGTCTCTTTGTGTGTCAAAACATTCCCGGTGTTGGTTTTCCCTGTTGAAAAGGCCAGCATTGCTTGTCAAAATCGTATGTTGTGTTTTAGATACTGGTTTAACTTCAGCCAGGCATATTTAACTAGTTTTGCCAGTAAGCATATATTAGTCAAACTGGTTTAGCAATTTTTTTTGTTGGTCCACCAGCTAGACCTCCTCCAAACCAGCTTGGACCAGCATAAAGTTTATTCCTGGCTAAGCTGGTCTTTTCTGCAGTTGGCCTGTGGTCTTTGTATAAACATTTGTATAAACATGTCTGTTAAGAATACCAGTTTAAAAGTCACATATAAACACCTAAATTTGTCATTCATTCGAATGACATCACGTCTGTCTCTTTCAATGGAAAATTCCGTATTGAAACTAAATTGAAAGCAAAACATTGTGTCATTCTCCCCGTGTGTTTGAGAGTGGGAGTCTGAAGGCTTTCAGGTTTCAGGGAAAAAACCTTCACAGTGTTTTTTTTAATTTGCGTCAGTTCTCAGGTCAGTGCGCTGATGAAATGCTGAAGGTCTACGCCGAGTTCTGCAGTCGTCACACCAAAGCCGTCAAGCTCTACAAAGAGCTGCTGGCGAGAGACAAGAGACTCCAGCTCTTCATACGGGTAAGATGAGCCAGAGGATGTTGACAACCGGTTAGCGTTTGCATAAGCGCTGCAGCTGGTGACGTAGCCGCGACTGCACCTGACCCGGGTGCGACTGGTGGGTGGACAGAACGATACTGAGTGATGAATGATAGCGGGTGGGTGCGCTAATGGCTTCGCCACCCGCTAACTTACGTGTGAATCATCAGAGTTGCAGGTGTCTTATTTAAAAATACGGTTGTTAACCCTTAAAAGGAAAAAGCATGTTAACCCTTAAACTTATTTGAAGTTCTACATCATACGTTGTCAAAACAATAGACACACACGACCTGTTTAAACAGATAATACAAACAATGATACATCTTTGTCTTGACTGAAGACAGTGTGAACTTTCACAGAGCAGTGTGTTAAAAATGTTCTTCAAAAGCAAATCAGGAGTCAGATCACTTGAAGTCCAGTCATTTACATTAAAAACATATAAATACTAAAACACATATATTGAGCTCTACACAGGACTGTTTGTTTAGTGGTAAAACATAATGCAAATGCAATGCCAAAAAGTCACTTTGGATTATAGCTTCTGCCGAGTTCATAAAACCACAAAGTTTTAACATTTTAAAATATGTCAGATTTATTCAAGCTTATCTTATTCGTTATTTCAAATTTTAATCTAAAGAATTTCTTTTGGAGTTGCTGCTTATATGAAACTTCTCTCTGATCGCCATTAAAATTCCTGAGAGATGTGTGAGCTGAAGAATTCGTCGGAAAAATTCTTGGAAAAAATTCCTAGAAATTCCTAACGGTCCATTTATTGTGTTTGTTATCTCAGAGGGTGAGTCGAGGGCATTTGCTGCGCCGTCACGGGTTCCAAGAATGTTTCCTGCTGGTTACTCAACGCATCACTAAATACCCCGTCCTGGTGCAACGGATCTATGACAACACCAAAGGTGAGACACTGAGCGAAAGAGATAGGATACATGAACTTAAACTTGGTTCCTCAATTGATAAAGCATGGCGCTAGCAACACCAAGATCATGGGTTCAAATCTCAGAAATACAACTTTGAAATACAAGAAATACAAGCTTTGAGGAACACACTGGCCAGTCGCATGTAGTTTATTTGCAAATGCACAAGTTAAAATTCGACCAATGAGGTTCTGTTCTGGTCGTGTGTGCAGATGACGTAGAGGAAGCTGCGGGTATTTCTCAGGCTCTGGCTCACATACGTGAACTGCTCAGCTCGGTGGATCATCAGGTGATGGAGCTGGAACGGACACAGCGCTTACAGGAGATCCGGTCCAGGGTGGATCCGCGAGCCGAGGCCAAACTCCGCTCCGGAGCTTTGTTCAGACCGGCCGAGCTGCTCCGTAGGCAGCTGATCCATGAGGGCACGCTGCTCTGGAAAACCCCCAGCTCTCGACTCAAAGGTGTTATTTTCTTACTTGCTATGAAATTCTGTTGCCGGAAAATGATGCTGTCATTTCAGTTCTGTGCTTATTTTGCGCTATAAGTTAATTGTCTACACGCAGATCATTTTAACATTATCAAAGTGACATTTGCAGTCTAAACATTATATGCAATGAAACTGCAGCGTATTTTAACATCAGTACGTAGAATCAAGAAAGGTTGTTTATAGACTGAGAAGTGGATGTTGTAGCTGACGTTTGTGGGCCTGTGTTAACAGATGTTTCCACCTGTTTTGTTTCTGTTTAACTAGATGTTCAGGTTCTGTTGATGACTGATATTCTGGTATTCTTGCAAGAGAAAGATCAAAGGTTCATTTTTGCCAGTTTGGTAAGTGAATTCAGTTTAATCTGGTTTCTAATTGTTGGTGCTTTTTACTCATTTTTATTCATATCTCATTTCAACCATGTAGCAATGACTTAGAAAGCCAGAACACCCTAGCAACCACATAGCAACACACTAAAAACACTCAGAACACCTTAGCCAACACATAGCAACGCCCTGGCAACCACCCACAACATTGTAGAATTGTTGCAGTGGGTTTTGCGCTGAAAAACACACTTTGTGCTTTTTAATGTTATTCTTATCTTCCTTATCTATAAAATATTTTTCAGTTTCCATTTTTCACACAGTAATATCTCTTTTCTGCTCGTTATATTTGCAGGATAAGTCGGCTGTAGTCTCACTGCAGAGTCTATTGGTCAGAGACATAGCCAATCAGGAGCGAGGGCTGTTTCTGATCAGCAGTGAGTCCAGCCCACCTGAGATGTACGAGCTGTACGCGGCATCTAAAGACGACAGAAACACCTGGATACGCCTCATACAGCAAACTATCAGCAGGTACGTTATATAAATGTTTATACTGACTGTCTTAACACTGTACCATCATTTTTCATTGGTATTTTAACATCTAATGCTCATCTCCCTTTTTTGTTATCGTTTTGTGACACAGCTGCCCATCAAGAGAAGAATTTCCATTAATAGAAACAGAAGATAAAGCTCTTCTTCGAAGACTCAAAGGTTTAAGGCCCTTCTGCATTAAACACTCAAACTTGACCTCACTGACATTTTGTTGTTATGACCTCTTTGACCGTCTCTGTGGTGTGTTTTCATCGGTTCAGCTGACATCCAGCAGAAGGACAGAGAGGTGTTAGAACTTCTTCAGGAGCGTGTGACCCTGTTCTCCGATATGGCCGAGGTCATGGGAGGTTGCGAGGTCATACTGCCTCCCTGCTCCAGAAATCTCTTCAGGGCCGAGTCTCCTCAAGCCCCCCGCGGAGAACAGCTGCTCAACCAGGCCATAACCGAAGGTACGAGAGACAGGAAGTCACGATCATGATGGATCATCAACATGGAATTTCTTAGATAATGTTTTAGGGAGTTTTTGTGGTGCATATTTTTGTGCATTTTCAACTTAAATGACTGTAAACAAATATTTAAGAATATGAGTATGTAAGAATATTTACTGACCATTTTAAGTGAAATTATTTGTTGCTCATGCTCAGATATTAACTGATATTTAAATGTCATGTGCTTTTTCTGCAGTGGACCGACTGACAGAACTGCTGTTAGGATCCAATTTTGAGGTTCCTCTGGCCTGCAGTTCCAACGGCCTCCACAGCCACACTGGGGCGCTAGTGATCAGTACGTGTCAAAAACAGACGCGTGCTTTAGTGTGTGAATAACTGTCTTTGCTGTCTCTGATTGGCTCAATATCACCACGTGTCTTACCAATGTGCTGTCTCCTTCCTTCTAGATGGACAAGAGGTGTTAGTCAATGGCTCTCAGGAGAACCAATCTACTCAGGTAAATTTGTAAAAAATTTGGTCATTCTCTTAATTTAATCAAAATGGTTATTTTACATTAATATGTCTTGTTGAGGAGGGCTGTGATGTTTCTAAAATAAATAAAAAGACCTATAGACCCTTATTGTAGAAGCCATATATGGGCATCTGAATACAATTTAACTTGGGGGAGTGTCTTTTGAGCTCCCACAACACCGTAGCAACCACCTGGCAACG
>JAZGTK010022693.1:0-10190 GCA_036877625.1 Ambastaia sidthimunki | reverse complement strand
GACATTTCTCTTCCATGGGGAGCCATTGCTGACAGCATGAAATGGGAAGGGCTTTTCTTTGTTAAGTAATGCCTTTTTATAGTCACCTGTCTGCTGGACACCTATTAAATGAATATTTAGACTCGCCTGTTAATTAGAATTTTGTAGTCTTATGTGTGGCTTTTCTCCTAAGACTATAATTCGGGTGTACTCATTTTTGCAACATGGGCTTGAATGAATTTGTTAGGAAAATCACTTTTTTGTGTGTGCAAATTAACAAATCTTGTTTGCAATCAATGGCCCACATTTGTGGGAGTATTTTGTAGTATAGTATCGCATAGAAAATGTTGATTCTGAAAGGTCAAACTAAAGGTTTTCTGACAAATGTAGTGGGGTGTACTCATTTATGCTGAGCACTGTATATCCTCCAAGTAATTAGAGACAGCACATCTTATCATGTTTTTAGTCTTTTCCCAAACATGCCATAGAGCTCTAAATACATCAACCTTGGAGTGGTGTGTGTCCTCAGTTTATTGTCACAGGTGGTAAATAGCTTGGGAAAGAGAATAGGAGACAAAGAAATAAAACAGTAGAGACTTTAGGACTGTAATTATGTCATTTCGCTAGGATCAATAATAACAATTTACAGAACCCTAAGCTAATTTAAATGTCTCCCAGTAAGCAGGCCAACAAAGCAACAGTGGCAAGGAACCAAAACTCTAATGATGTAAACCCTGGGAAAAACCAGGCTCAACTGGGAGGGCCAGTTGAGTTGAGGGCCACTTCTGGCACATTAAAGCTGCAATTAGTAACTTTCTTGGATACAAACAGAGAGCTGATAATAAAGATTTTTAATAATATATTGATTTAAAACTTGAGTCTGATTTTGTGGCAATGTCAGACACTGAGGAATGTTTCAAACAGAGATGGTGACAAGCTGTTACTATTGCAGCTATACCATCACACTGCTGTGACAAAGCAGGAAACAAATATAAAATTTAGCTAGGCTAGGGGTTGGTACATATGTTAATAGGGAAATTTAATAAAGTCCATCATATTCCCACACATTTGTCTTTTGTTGTCCCCTCCCGTCTCCTTCACCATACGGCCCAGACAAAGTTTTCTCCAGGCATTCGGGAATTCTGGGCATCTCTACACTTGTTACCTGTTAAATTCTTTATTACTTACAAAATGCCACTGCTTACTTCTAAAGTCTTACAGGTTAGCCCCTATGTACTTAACAGAACTTCTCCAAGTCAACACACTCTTTACTCTCACAAAACTGGACTTCTGGTTGTACCTAGAATCACAAAGTCCACTAAAGGCAGCAGAGCATTTTCACATTTGGCTCCTAAACTCTGGAATAATCTCCTTGATGCTGAGACACACTCTTATAGTTAAAATCTAGATTAAAGACACATCTCTTTAGCCAAACATTTTCATAATTTATCTCATCACCTTGTATTTCCATTTTACCCCAGACTATCTTCTTGTCCTCAATGTTATAAACAGCAAATATGCTAATTATTCTCTGTTTTGTGTTTTTATCTCAGGATATCAATCCCAGGGTAGCTTCGGATTACGCCTGCTCCAGTATTGATCCAGCATTTTAATATGACTACAGATGATCCAACAATACGCAGAGAGGACACTAACCTCAGGATGGCGACAACAACTCTGATCTAACAACTGCAACGTCTGCAAATTCTTTAATCTTTACAAATAACAGTGTACATTCTGTTGATTTCTGTAAAGCAGCTTTGAAACAATGTGTATTGTAACAAGCGCTATACAAATAAATGTGAATTGAACTGATCTTCAGAGAAAGAAGAAACTTATATTCTTCATGAGTTAAAGACGTTAAAGCCATTTTCTTAATAGTTGAGTCAAACATGTTTGAATTTTAACTATATTCCAAGCCTAAACAATTCTGAAATAAAAATGAAAAAAAGTTCTTAAATTTAATTCACAACTAATTCACTAATTTAGATGTGTAACAAGTTTACAATGTCAAAAAATAAAAAAATAAATAAATTTAAAGGATTTATAACTAAGGTACATAACTATGGTATTAACACTACTGATTGAGGTTATATGAAATTGTAAATGACATACAATATTCCTTTATAAAGGCAATCGATCGGTATGTGTAAAAACCGAACATTACAACTGAACATTTACATTACCTGTAAATCCACAGCCTCATGAAGACAGATTTCAAAATAATGCAAAAGCACTATAAATATTATAATAGGTTAATAAGTTAAATTGTAATAAGTTAAATAAGTAATAATAAATTGTATAATGTTTTGTTTCTATAATGTCTGGTAAATACAAAAAACCCTGTAAATATTTAAATGGCAACTTAATCTATGTTAAACTAATTAAACAACACAATGTAATACTTAAAGAGGATAAAGATAGCGTCCCAATGCAGTGGTATAAGGAGCATAGCAACCCAGTCTCACGGCAGTTTGTGATATAGTCACAAAATTTAATCTATTGATTCGTATTCATGGACACGAATTTCCAGTTTTTTCGTGTCACTCAGAACGACTTTCCATCTAATGTATTCCAATAGGAAATATCGTTCGTGCCCTCCACCACGTTTTTCTTATTTATAATTTTTTAATATTCAAGAACTATTACTCAACATTTAATCAGAATGTTTTATCCATGTTTTAATTGCTTTCAGGCCATAAGGTGAACTGACAAAATGTGTTTAGAAAATGAATCTCGTTCCGACCTCTGGCATCTACGTACCGTTTACTTCATAAAATAAACACGTTTGTACTGAAGATACCCAGCGGCGTATCCTCGAGTTTGTCGGCATCTTCAGCTTCAATCTGCTCACGACCAATCAGTCTCTTAGCTAATTCCATCTGTCTTTTATCTATAAACCACCTGTAGCACGTAGGGTGAAAGGCAGCGTCTTCGGGAATATTGTGAAACTCAATATCGCGGCAATGTTTATATATGTCTGCCAAATTTGCTCGACTCTCACCCTGCAATCCAAACCACTTTGTGATGGCGTCCCTGTAATTATTCCACGCGTAAGTGCAAAATCCTGTTTGTGTTTCACGGATGTTAAATGCATGTAGCACTGTTTATGTACAGTTTTACTCGGTTTTGAAGGACTTTCAGGAGTATTTTCTTCATCGTCACTGCTACTCTCCGAGTCCATATAGGCCGCCATAGTGGATTTCTGATTACTAAATGCGGCCACCGCATTGGTCTAAAACGATCATGTGACGGCCGTTTTACTACTTTCTTATTACGCTCAAAGCGAAATAGTCCTCTATTAAAACATCGATTACATCCGACCTGTCATCTACAGAAGTAAACGGTACGTAGATGACAGGTCGGAACGTGATGAAACGAAAAACGGGTTCACCTTATGGCCTAATACTGGTAATAACTGGTAAAATTCATGTTGGCTGGTCGAGTCCCGGCGTTACTACGAGTATTAACATCAACTGTAATGAAGACGCTCGAAATAATTTCTGCAGTACCTACCCCAGATGAACTGATATCCTGAAGATTTTTTCATAATATCCTGCAGATCGTCTTAGTAATATTGTAGCGCACCAATTATTGTTTTGAGTGTGGCTGTTGTTGTTTTGGCACCCACATTTATTAGAGTGAATACAGCCGGAAAAAGGCCGGATACGGGAATTGCTGGAGGTGATTAGTGTGTGCGTTCCAGTTGTTCCAGTTACGTATTAAAAAAAGCATCCTGTTGTGTCATTGCCTTTCTGTTGGTCGTCAGATGCTACATTATGTTTCGGCTGTAGGAGAGCATTGATAAATTTAGTAAAGATACGTTTTTATAACACCAATTCTATTCTGGAAATCGGAAGAACTACAAATCTACTGGGAATTATAGTTTATAAATACATTAGAGACGGCCCTGACTTGGTTGTTATATGTATGTTTCAGCTGTAGGAGATTGTCGACATATATAGTAAAGATACATTTTATAACCCTAAACCTAACCCTACTCTGGAAAATGAAAGAAGTTCAAATATGGACGCTGATTTGTACGCTTAGTAACATGTTCAATGGCGCATCTCTACTGGGAATTGTAGTTTTTAAATACATTGGTATATTTCCCATAATTAGAAGATGGCATTATTAAACTGCAGTTAGTCCTAGGGGTTTTACAGGGTGGGAAAGACATTGGTGTTATCAGATTTTAAAAGTATAATTGTTAAATGGAAGAAAATTGCTTTCGGGCTGCTTTTGACAGCGCCCCCAGTTGCTGCCCAATAGTGACCATGCTCACATGATAGCTGGGGTCCAGAGGTCTCTATAACAGTTGGTCCCATGTCTGTAGACCTTCTCGTTGCTGGATTATAAATCTTCAAACATGGTCCGAGTTTGAGGTTCAAAGGTACCCCCCTGCTTCCATCAAAGTCGCTAATGATAGCGGTGCTTATCTGATTAAGCGTCATTTAAACTAGCGGCAGCTTCAACTTAAGGCTGAAGCCGTTCCACTAACACATTTTAGCCGCGTTTCATCAAAGTTCAACTCTAGCCACGCTTGTCAAACCTTGCGTTAACCGCGCCCACAGGGTACAGAAGAAGCCCAGAACAGCGATTGTCGAAAACGCGATCATGTCGCAGAAGGACAGCAAGAAAAGCGCTGGTTTTTTTTCAACAGCGCTGAGCAAAAGCTCCTTTTGAAACTATACGAAGACAACAGAAGCACTATTACAAGGAAGGGTAATACTGATGCTATTGCCAAGGTAAGAGAGATGGCTTAAATGCATAAGTGAACTTGTACATCAAAGTTTAATGTTGTATGTTTAGAGTATGTGCGTGACTTGTCAGTAGCGGAGCGGAAGTGTCACAGTTTACGACGTGGGAGACCCGCGTTCAAGTTTTAATACGAGCACTCAACTACTGCAGAAGTCCAAATATGTAGAGCTTTTGTCATCAAGTCTTGTCAGGTTTAATTTTTTTAAATGTGTAAAGAACTTGCACCAACCAATATGCCAAATTGTGTTATCTTGTCTTTTAACAGGAGTGGTGTAAATGTACAAAAACTGTCTTGCAGGTGAAGACAAAGCATAAAACGTTTTACAGAGTGGTAAGTAGGTTAATATTGGCATTCAGTGAAATTAGTAATGTAGTTGAAATGGTACCTGGTAATGGTAATTGTAGCTACCAAAAAGTGGGAGTCCCCCTCAAAATCTCACACCGGCAGAGGAGTTGGCATTGGCCCTAAACCGGGGCCTTGCCTGACTAATGTGTGAGTATTTATTGAACAAGAAACCATAGTTATTTCTGGTTGTCTGTTATTTTTAAAAGTTTCTCCACTTTGTCTGCAGGAAGCGGGCACAACTAGAGACAGACGAAGAGACTGTTTCTGCTGCAGATATCCCTCAGTGTGTGTGTGTGTCAGTCAGTCAGTCTTTGTTTTCTTCCCTGCAGAATGTGCCACTGGCTGCTTCCAGCAGAAATGAACTGAGTTGCTACTTTCACGTTTGTAGATTCGGACACCATAATCTGCAACTCTTGACTATTCTCCTTTATTCACAGGATGTACGCCCATAATTTGCCCAAGGAACAACTCCATTCTCTATTATAAATTTAATTAAAAAAATTTTCATATAGTGCTTTTTACATTAACCCCTTAGACCACTAAAAGAGATACGAGCTTTCGCACATAATGACAGGTTTTTCTAATGCATGTCCATATATTCATATGGTCAACTCTATTCATAAACCAACTGCCTTGGTTAGGCAAGTTGGATACCTAGTATCCATAATTAGTTTTATTATCTAAATTTATTCTCTTATGCACATGCACATCAATAACATGTTTCCGAACTTATTTAAATAAAATCATACATAAATCATTGCTCTATGGTCGAAATTTTTTTTAAATGAAATTTCTGAAATGTTTCAGGTAAGTATATCACCATCATCATGACTGCAGTGTTTTAAAGAACTCATCAGGACTGTAGGACATTAAGATTTAACACATACAAAACGAAAATAATGAAGAGAAACAGCCTATCGTTAATAAAAACATTTACTGTACATAAATCTCAAAATGCCCAATTTACAACCAATCGCAGGTCTTGTTCCCTTTGCCTATAAAGATGGTTAAACACATTAAAGAGGGCAATAAAAACTGGAACAGACTTTTAAATAGCTAAAAAAAGTAAAAAAAATTTAAAACATTGGTTTGATAGGAGCACAGATCTATATTGCCTGAATGAAAGAAAGATCACTTCAATTAATCATTCACGGTAAACATTATCTGTCACAAGAACGGTGTAAGAATTTAACCAGTATTTTAGAACTTGAAGACATATTACATACAGCTCAGTCATGTTTAAAAAAGTAAATTGTCTGAGTATTTAAAGACTAAAATTAGTACCAAAACATTCCAGATAAAATATTAAATACCCACACATACAAAAGAGTCCTAAAATCTTGGTTGGTAACTCCTAAGGTCCAACACAAGCTCCTGCAATCATAACTCAGTAGAAACATTTAAAACAATATAGCATAATATCAATAATGAGGTTTGTGACATTTTTTGTAAAAACTCTACCATCACAAGAGGACAGCATGTGCATCATGAAAACCATACATGAAAATGTTTAGATTTATGACTATAATTTTAATATTTGCTAACAAGAAAATTTGGTACATACACATATATAAATAACTGCCTCTGATGGGTAAGAGCAGACACCAAGTAATTTCTTTGTGAATGAATATATAATGAATATTAAATAGTCTTAATAAAAATCTGTAAAAAATAAAATAAAAAGGACAGTAGATGGTAAATTTCATACAGGAAGAGAACAAACACACTAACACAGGTCAGGAAAACTGTGCCTAAGGCCAGCCTTTACTATTTTTCCCACTTATGGAAAATGCTCTAGAGAAATTGTTTTAAAATTTTACTTTTGTATGTTATGTTATATAATATGTTTGATAATTTAGGTGGTTTGGGTATTTTTATTGTGTATCCTGTGTTTGGTTGTAATTAGAGTTCTTGTATATTAAAAAAAGTACCTTACACCACTGCTATAGTGTGGAAACTTCTTTCATTTTTCTGAGCAACTAAATTAAATCATCAATATTCTAAACCTGCAGCTCACACTTAAACAGATCCGCCCTGACTAATTAAATAACCAGCTCCCCTCCGTCTTGATGATGCTCCATTACCAGGGTGATGGTTTCTGCTGCGGAGGGAGGTATGGTTGCCATGGTGATGAGGTGGCGGTGATTGGGGAGGGTTTCTAAGAGAGGGTGGGACTACAGAAGACTTGATTGGGATAATCCTGGTGTCCATGACCTCACAGTCCACCTGCATCATCATCTCATAGCCGCCCTGAGATGAGTTATAGACTGAATCTACAACAATTCAAGCATAAAGAATTAAGACAAAGATATGACAGAAAAAACATCTGACAGCAGAAACTAATCAAAGTCTTACATTACATCTTAAACACAGAAAGCATTGGAGTATGAGGTGTTTTGTATTAAGCAGAATACAAACTTTTGTATTTGGACACCTATTAAATAACTGGTTAGTAAATTTGCTCCTGTTAACGTCATTAACCTGATAGTTCTATTTCTTCACAATACAAACGTCAAAATCTCATTCATTGGCACTGGCCACTTTATTAGGTACAGCTTACTGGAACCGAACTGGATGCTGTTTTGCCCTCAGAACAGACAAAGTTCTTTGAGACATAGCACATAATCTTTCAGGAAGTGACCAACTGAAAAATCACTAATTTTGACTACAAAATGTGCAAAGATAAAATTGGTAGGTGCACTGGGGTTAAAATGGCCTCTGTGTAGCAGGGATTAGGGGCCACATTTGTTCACACAGAAGCAGAATACAGTTGTCAGTCTGGTATTTTAGTTCTTAATATAGTGGACTGAGACTTACAACTCCATTTTCAGTTATGCACGGTGGATCTTCCGACACCAAACTGACAAAAAAAGTGCCAAACTGTCTTGGCCTCTGCCGAACAAGTAATTAAACTAGTGCATCATGCATGCAGGTTGCATTAACTCATGCAAAACACTACTACTAACACTTTAACACTATATCGACCAGTGCTAATGTAAGCCCTTCAAGAATGTGAAGCCAATCTGAAGGTGAAGCCAGAATTGTGAGTCTGTGTCTGTGCATTTTTACTTTGTGAAGTACAGATTTTAAAACGCAACTTAAAAAATATAACTGACAACACACACCAATCACTTTTAGTGTGTTAATGCTTTGACTTTGAAAAACCCTGACCTACGCCATTACACTAGCAGCCTTAACCGTTGATCCACCTCATGACAATCATAACCTTTTTACATATTCATAATCAATAATTAATAAGCATTTATCCTAAAATAATTATAATATTCATTTAAAAATTAGACCCAATCAGTATTTAACCTCATGCGATTCTGTTGTAGCTTAGAAACCTTAGATTCACTGAGTGTTATTAAAAAAGTCCCTAGTTTAGCTTTCAAAAATCAGGAACATATAGACTTTTTGAGATGGTATGTCAATAAGAAATAAAACAAGACAGATGTCCCTGCTGGTATGAAACATGCAAGGGCCCTAGCTGATCAATCAAACTGGAAATAACTGCGGAACACAGCTCATTATTCAATATTGGCAGCGAAATTAAACGAAAGTTTAAGTATAAGAAAGAATGTCTTATGTTTTGGGAACATTCTCCAGTCTAAGTGGAAAAAGCTGAGCACCTCACCTTGAGGAGCTGTGTGAGTGTGTGTGTATGGTTACAGAATTAATCAGAAGAGGAGCAAAGAAGAATGTAGGAAGGGTGACCTATGACACGTCCAAGCTGTTTTTGGACCTGCTGCTGTCATGTGACAATCTTTGGAATATCGTCGCTGTCAGACAGATCTCCAAAATCATAATTTTTCAGGAAATTTAAAAAACTGCGTATTTTTTAAAATATTAAACATTGTATCGTTAAAGTTGGTATTATACCTTATATTGCTATCATATACTGTTGTGTACTAACATTAGCACATTTCCCCAAAAGCATATTTAATCGGAGATATGAGATTTAATATTTGGGAGCTGGGAGATTACGGAGTTTACGCTCTCATTGATAAGAATGGTACCAACACAGACGTCGCGTTTATCAAAGTCTGTGGTCGCGTTGAGCCTTTTGACAAGAGACAAGGCTTTAAGAGCTAATCAGAGCTAATGATTGTCGTTATATACATCTTCCTAAACTCTATTTTAAACGTTTAAGAGCTATGAGTGATGCAATACCAAAATAAAACGCTAAGATGACTAGGCAGAATAGGCGGAAATTAATCTGCACGCAAACTGTTTTTAAAACAGTTTTTAAAATTGTTTGGCATATAACTGATACACATATTTGAACCATGAATAACCAGTGTTTTGAGGACATTTACCTCAGATAACATGTTGCTCACGAGGATTTCTTAATCGTTGCGACTTTCACTCTTGAGAATAAATGAGAAGTAATGCTGCGAGGCTCTCGCTGAGTAAAGAAGAGGTGGAGTCTCAGACAGTCCCAAGCTATTTTCAACACTTTTCATTGGTTAATCATTTCTAAAATTTACACAGCCACGTGGGGACTGACCAATAGTATTGATTTATGAAAAAAAACAAAGCCCAAAAATGGAGTTACGAGGATTCCGCCCGACAGCGACAATATGTAAAAAATTATATGTTCTAAGAGTGTTGATAGTTATTAGTAATCTCCAAAATCTCCAGGAATAATTTTATCAGTTCCAGGAACAACTATCTATATCCTAACCAATCAGGATTGAATATTTGTCTAAGCTATGACAGATTAGTTGACTCTGTTACCTTAAATACTACTGAATGAAATGTAACGGCAGGTTGGCATAGGAACTCTTAGTAAGTGGTGAAGCGGATTTCTGCTGGCAAAACTACAGTACATTTTTCTTCAGTAATTTTTTTTCCCAATTGACCTCATCCCTGTCTTTATTCTAATGATCAACCGATTTATCGGCCTGCCGATATTTTGGGCCGATTTTTGTGTCTTTTACTTATGCACGGATGCGATTCGCCGATATATTTTTCTCGGTATGATTGACAGACAGGCGCCCACAGGCAGCTCTGTGTTGCTGGAGACGCTGCTGCATGTGCGTTGACCCTCCCCCACTAACAGAGCTGCGTCAACTTCAAAACAACGGTAAGTTTTAAACTT
>JAZGTK010022692.1:0-10192 GCA_036877625.1 Ambastaia sidthimunki | reverse complement strand
TATTTATTCTTCACTTGAAAGCTCCAAACTGATCTAATGACATTAGAATTGAAGTAAGATGTTATGGTATTAATGTTCTGTTGTTATTCTGTCTGCAGGATGGTATTTTAGTGGGTGCTGTGGGGGCTTATGACTGGAATGGAGCTGTGCTGAAGGAGACTCGTCAGGGTAAAGTGGTTCCACCAAAGTCCTCCTATGAGCAAGAGTTCCCAGAGGAGCTGAAGAATCATGGGGCGTACCTGGGTAAAGAATCCACATGACTTTAGAACAGTCTTCATTAATGATAAAAATGCTTTAACCATGGCATTATTACGCATCACTCTTCACGTAATAACAGCAATAAACAAATGGATTTAACTTTATTGAAATTGTTACAAACACATGGAACTTCAAACATGTTGGTTAATACATTAGTATGTTGGTTAGTACTGTATTCAGATTTTCTCAGCATCTATATATATATATTTGACCTGTTATTATATGTTGGCTTCTGGCTCTTTCAGGTTACACAGTGACCTCTGTGGTGTCAGCTGGCAGCGGTCAGTTATATGTGGCAGGAGCTCCGCGGTTTAACCACACAGGCAAGGTCATCATCTTTACCCTGAAGAACACAGGAGAGCTCACTATATTACACTCACTGAAAGGCCAGCAGGTATTGCACTGCATTATACAAGCATGTAAACACATACAGCACACTATTCGATAAACACCAAAACCATCTTTTTTTTTACTCTTTCTTCAAGGCTTATATTATGTTTTTATAAAGTGGATAGTTTTTTCCAGTTCAATTTTAGTATAAATTGTTATAAATGTAAACCTGCACATTCTACATTAATGAGCCTAGTTAGTATGTTACTAATTGTAGGTAGACTAACATTAGAATAATAAACTATATAACATGACAGATTTTTTTATAATTATTAATTATTCTGATAATTATCAGTAATCAAAACATTTGGTTGGAGATTGGTGCATGTAACACTAGCCAGTATTCATACTGTAACATCAGTGATCCCCTGGCGATTGTACTTTTCATCTAGTGCATCTCTCTCCTGGTATTCATTTGCAGTGAATCGATCGACTGTCTAGACTGCAAACCCACACAACCCATGTGTTTCTCATCACAGTCTTAAAACATACAAAAAAGCCTCTCATAAACACACAGATATTGAACAATATAACTTTTAAAAGAAGGTAAACAAATAACAGGTTCATGGCACCACAGTAAACAACCTAAGTTAAAGAACAGAGCAGAATGAGAGAAAGACAAAAGTGCTTTGGACACATCTGTTAATGGTTCAGTAATGGTGAATTTTTATGGGTGATTCTCACTATATCTAGGAGTGTTTGAAAATCTGTGTTTAGAAATGCAGTTATTTTTGTCCTTGCATCTGTATGTCCAAGTGATGTTGCAATGTTCCAAGTGTTTTGCAGGCTTTCAGTTTATTCATGTCCTCCATGTGTTTGCATCTCTTTGTGCAGATTGGGTCATACTATGGCAGTGAGATTGCTCCAGTTGACCTGGATGGTGATGGAGTGACAGATAACCTTCTGGTGGCTGCACCCATGTTCTTCAGTGGAGGATATGAAAAGGGCAAAGTCTACATCTACAAAGTGACTGAGCAGGTAAAGACACTTTATTGCTATAGTGTGTGCCTGGGGAAAATGGTTAATTAGGTACTGGATTGCTGATACCTGTTGTTTAGTTCTCACCTTACCCAGAATGCATCACACCTACAGCTGTCTTGAGGCTAAGGGACCCAGAAAAACAGTTTGTGTACATTAATGCACTTCCTTATTAAAGTCTTCACATGAATGCTGACAGACTGTTGCCACCTGCCGTACCCCTCATCACAGAGCAGTGAACTCAGAAGGAAAATATTTTCCCCCTTGAAATGTAATTATGTGAAGCTCACAAAGAGAACCGCTCTAATAAATGGAAAAGTCTGGAGCACATGCGAGAGTGATGTTGTGTATAAAGTGGACGTCCATCTTTATTCATTTAGGACTTAAGAGCCATTTCCACTGCCTTAACCAGGAGACCACATTCATATTAGCATCTTGTTAAAGCCTGACACTTGTTACACTGCTGGTTATTTTGGCAGAAAAAAAAATTGTGGTTAATGTCATTATTGTATATACTGTACAGATTGTCCGCAGACACTTAAAACCTGCTCTGGTGATGGGAACCAGATTAAGAATAATGCTTTACACAGACAAAACAAAGAGTTGTGTAAATATAATATGATTGAACGCAAGATGCTAATGAATATCAAATCCATTTATTATAGCTTAGACCCTTTGCTAATGTCAGCAAGAAATTCATTTTTCCACGTGTCACAGTAATATATCAATGGACAAACTTTTCAATTGACAAGCTATATGAAAATTTCAACTAGTCTTGAGATAGAAGGGCAGACAGAAGATAGAAGGGCAGATATGGCCTGGTGGTCATGGTTTGTAGGCTCCACTTATAAGAACTCCAGACGTTTCATCTCTGGCCTGGTCTGCACCGCTCTGGTCCTCCTCTGTAATCTAATGCTGTTTTAGGAAGTCTGAGAAAACAAATGAGTTTAGGAGGAGGGTACTTGGCTGACACGAATCGTCTTTGCTTTGTAAAACTGCACCTTTCTCTCAAACTTTCCATTCAATTGAGACTAATTGTTTTCAGAGGGACAAATGTCTTTTTACCAGACCTCACCTTTAGTATAGATTCTTTCTTCTTAAATGATAATACAGAAGTAACTTTTGTATTTCACCTTGGGTTTGTATTTCACCTTGATTTATAATGGATTTTGTCACTTTAATTAAACTATTTTTGTCATTTTTTTGTGTATTTTTTTAAAGTAGATTGCGATGCTACCGTATTTTCTTTAAAATCACATCAGCTAGTTCTGCAGTTTCTGTGTGGCATCTCTGTTTCTGTTTTAGACTTTGAAAAGGAATTTAATGAGCAAAAGGGACGACAAATCTAGCTTTAAAAAGACTGAAATTGATAAATTGAGGCAACAATGTTCCCAAAAGTTACATAAACAGATGATGAGCAGTCGGACTCCCTAAAAGATTATTTATGGTTCCAGAAATTCAGAAATGCTCTTTAATTGTTTGGTGGATGTTTTTTTTTTGTAAACAAGAGTTTCTACATTTACAAACACATGCATATAGTAAAGACCTCCTATTCTCCATCAGTTTACACTGAATAGTTTTGTCCAACAGCATATCATTTTTTTAAAAAGTCTTTTTTTATATCCCTCTGGAACCGTAATTTTCATACATACAGTATGTAGCCTTAATTTCTGATGTAAATTAAAACTTCTAGATTTCAATTTTAAGCTAAAACAAAGAACCAGCTTTAAATTATAAATTCAAAAAGCATCTAATGTTATAGAAATATTAGGTTTTAATGCATACAGAGCATACAGAGTGCATTTGTATAAGCTCAGAACCAGGATACTAAGCAGACTGCATTTTTAAATGCTTTCTTTTAAATGCATAATGCCTGCACATTGTGAAGTTCCCCATCCGCTGCCATATGTGGTGTACAAACAATTAACTTTTATAGAGCAACAAGGCCGATTTTGATCACATTTTGCTGTAACTTTATACATGTGTAAATTCCACAATGTGCTGTTTTCCTCATGGCAGCCCTTTTACTCTTGTTTTCCCCTCAGCCTCGTTTCATACTGGAGGGCACACTGGAGGTGATAGATCAGGGTCAGAATGCCCGTTTCGGCTCTGCACTGGCCCCTGTGTCCGACCTTAATGGAGATTCATTTAATGACTTGGTGGTGGGATCTCCACTAGAGGATGACAACAGAGGGGCCATTTATATCTACCACAGCCAACGCAATAGAATAATGAGAAAATACAAACAGGTATAAGCGTTATAAGCATTTTTCAGGTGTTAATTCATTTTAGTGTGCTTTAAAATTTAAAATCTGTTTCTCTTTCCTCTCTTTGTTAGAGAATTGGTGCAGTTCAGCTTGCTTCTGGCCTGCAGTATTTTGGTCGTAGTATCCATGGGAAGATGGACATGAATGGAGATGACCTGGTGGATCTGGCTGTGGGCTCCCTTGGAGCAGCTGTGCTTCTTTGGTGGGTGAAAAGCTGACTCTCTCAGGTTCTCATTCTCAACACTGTTGGTTTATTCCTCTTTGATGTACGTCTTTTGTTGCACTGCAGGTCTCGAAGTGTCATTCAAATCCATGCCACTGTACGATTTGAACCCAGCAAGATCAATATATTCAATAAAGACTGTCAGAGAGGAGGAAAGGATGTGACTTGTATGTCGGCTATTGTATGTCTAAATGTCACAGCTCGGACTCCCATCAAAGCCTCACAGGAAATAGGTCAGTTCCCAGTTTTACAGTAAATAATGTTAAAGATACAATACATTCATATCAGTATAAGATGCAGTACTTTCATATCTGTTAAATCTTTTTGCTTTAGAGTTCTAATTTAAGTTCTAATTTATGAACACTTCGCTTTATTGTGTATATATAGTGGTCTTTGTATATTGAATCTGTTCTCCGTATCTTGCAAGTCGCTTTGGATGAAACTTCCACTAAATGCCAAAATGTAGATGTAAATGGAATGTTTTCTGTTGGGTTGCAGCAGTTCTTTGATCAATGTATTTGCTGGAACGGAGAACAGACATCACGCTTTGCTTTCAAGCAGACAATCTGGAAATGTGTCTGGAGAACAGGCAGTTATGTTGAAACTGGAAGTGCTTTGAAAGCAGCAGTTTCCTCTCATCATAAAGTATCTCTAGGTTACAGTATCATTATATGAGACTAAACAGCCAACATCTGGAGGCTTTCTCATACCATCAAGCAGCTGTATAGTCACAGTTTAATTCAGTTTAGATTTTCCTGCTCAGCTTGCCACGTATCAGCATGAAGAGGATATTGTCGGTACTGATGAATTGTTGGACACACAGTCCTGTCTTGTTCTGTCTGTGTTGCTCTGTTGATTTAAGATTTGTCCTGAAAGTAAGAGATTTCAGCTGCCTCTGGACATTCAGAAGCACAACAGACACATTGTAAGTTAGAGTTGCCCAGTCTGAAATGACAAATGAAAGCATTACCAGTGTAAAATAGCCTTGACCGGACCATGCAAAAGGCACATTAAATGCTTCACCAAAAAAAGTTGTTTATAAAAAATGTTTAATTACATCTTTTGTTTTAATGTGTCACTAGGATATATAAATACAGATTTCCCATCATTGTTTGGCAATAACTGTAATAATCGAAGTACATTTTTCTACGCACAAGTCTTTCAACAAACAGACGGTATGGCCCACACATAGAGCTGATCTCCCCATCATTCCTAGTTTTTCTGAGTCAGTCTGGGATTACATGAGGAAATACGAAAAAGTGTCTAAATCAATAAGAACTGCGGCAACATGTCCAAGATGCTTAAAACAACCTTCCAAAATCTTTGGGAAATCTGTTTTGATATTTCCTACTGACACACTAAAGCTAAAACAACATTTTTTATGTGGAGCATCTATATGTGCTTAAGACTTTAGGACAGTGCTGTACTTAGTTATTTCTGTGTAAGAACAGAATTGACTGTAATTAGAAGCCAAACAATGTGGAAGAAGTTAACTGCATTGCTGCTGTTAAACACCTCAGTCTCTCAGGAGCGCTCCAGTTAGAGTGTGTACAGCCCACCTGCAGTTTGACATAAGGCCTCTGTGAACATATATTTGCTTTGAAAGACATCGGGGTGTTTTGTAGCATAAGGGACCACAGAGCAGCACAACTGTTTTTAATTAACCTTCACAACTCCAGAGCATCTCCATCACTGATGTCATGGTGGTGAAAACAGAGTAATGGTCACAGACATAACATGTCTTCATCTTTATGGTCATCTGGGGAGATAGAATGTTTGTGTGTGAGGTCTTGTTTTCCTCATGTGTGCTGAGGAGGGTTACAAATACAATAAAACTTAAGTTTGTTGATTATTGGCATTCAAGATAGAAGATTTTTAAATATACTCATCATTTACTCATCAAGATCATTTTAAAGGCTAAATCCTAGTGGTATATATGTCTCTGTAGGCCACACCTGGTACAGCCACATTATTACAAAAATGTTGGCAATTAGAATTTTTGTGTATTTAATTTAGTGATATAGATAACTGATTTAATATTGCCTTCAAAATTGCATCATATTGTCTTCCCAAGGCAATTATATAGGATTTATGCCATATTTGTGGCATTGTGCTTTGATCTGTATTTTATCTGTATGTATTTGTGTTTAAGTGAATATAAGATGTTTCCCCTCCACTTTTTCACAGCTCTCAGATACAGTGCATTCATTGAGGAAAAGCGTTTCAATCCTCGAGCCGTGTTTGATGATCCAGATCGGCAGCAGCCGCAGAATCTCACGCTGCTTCCTGGATTGGAGACATGTGATCACATTTACTTCCATGTGATGGTTAGTTCACATCTATTACTGTGACCTATACTGGCAGCTTTATATTTGATTAAAGTCACTTTTTAGCACTAAAGCACCAGATTTTATTTTTCCTAGTTTACTCTTTTTAAGATTACATGGTTTTGTAACGTTGATGCAGGAAACAACAGATTATGCCAGGCCCATCATATTCAGTATTGATACCGGCCTACTGGACCCAGACCAAGGCCCAGTGCTAGATGATAGCTGGCCAACTACCATGAAAACACAGGTGAGTATCTGTAAATCAAGGAAAGCAACATTAACAAACATCATTATGTTTTGTAATAAATAATGTTGTGCTGTGCATTCCAGTAGTTGTTAAATGTCATTTTTTATTCTGTACATTTGTTGACACATAAACCATTATGGCCATAAATGTTTACTGTTTCTCCAGCTTCCTTTCTGGAATGGATGTGATGAAGATGATCATTGTGTTCCAGAGTTGGTGTTGCAATCTCAGACTGATTTATTGAATCGCAAGTAAGATCACAAAGAGAATAAACACACATGCACACACACTTACACAACTGCATTCACATCTTACCTCTGTGATGTTCCACAGGCAGTTCTGTGCACAAGCATTTCGCACAGGAAGTGTGTTGTGTGGCAGTCAAGGTTCAGCTGAACCTTCAGAACGCATTGTGGAGGGTTCGAGAAGGAGGATGGTAGTGGATGTACGTCTAGAGAACAGAGGAGAGAATGCTTATGGGACCCAGCTCAATATCTCTTACACTCCAAATCTACGCTTCTCAAGCCTTATAGTGAAGGTACAACATAACTTACTTTTAATTGGTTGTTATTTAACAGGAATTAAGTGATTGATATTAAGCTTTTAAACCTGGATTTATACCAATAGCTGTACATGTGCAGTGTTACTTTACGTTAGAGTCGGCTAACTTCTTATTCTCTCTTTCTGTAGGATAACTCTGATATTCATATAGACTGTCGCAGTGAAAACAGACGAAAGTATGAGAAATATTGCAACATTAGCGCACCCTTTATGAGAGCAAAGTCACAGGTGAGTTGCTTTCATCGACACTGTTTAACAGTTAGTGCTACATTGAACCTTATTAGAAACCTCTGGGATGCAATGTGAACTACATAGACACTTCTACACCCATATTTACAATTAAACAGAACAATGTTGTTTCCAGACAGCATCTCCAAAAATGATACTGTTATCACACAGATTGAATTGCTGACAAAAGTTATGTGAAGAATTACCATTTGCGTTTTCTACCTTCTTGCCATATTTGATCAATGTGTGTGGTTTGAAAGGTAAAATGTAAATTAGTTTAAATATAAATTGCAAAAGGCAAAATAATTGGAGAGTTTAAAGAAATTGTAATGTAATTACACTAATGTTAATGTTCTTTTAACACTGTACTCCAGTCATATAGACCCTGTTAAATATTCAAACTGTTTTAGAATTGACCTTGTTAGGTGCATTGTTGCATCTTGGTAATCCTAATGGAAATTCTAATGTTTTATTGCCATGTTCAACAACTCTAGATCTTGGGAGGTTAAGCCTGGGTCAGCACTCCCTGCCTGTACTTTAGAAACCTTGCTTACAAAGCTCAATAGACTCCTTTACATCACCCATCTGTGCAATATTCAGGATCTTTCACTGAAATACCTTGTTTTTATGGCTGGTATGTTCCACATTGCGAAAACATGCTCACAAAGTCTTCAGCACTCCCAAAGCTCTGAATGTTTCACTTGGTGACCCTGAAGTCTAAGTCTTTTATAAAAAAATAAAATGGCAGGAATGGAACAGAAATACTGCTGCCACTTGTTTACTGCATCCTTACAAAGGAGAGTCAATCAATCACACTGCCTGGATCAGACCACAGAAATGTATTGGTACTGCTTTGATAGGAAACAGGTCTCCATCTTCTCATGGAGTCCTGAGTCATTTTTCATCATTTCATTCTTGAGGTCTGAGGGTCATTGGAGGTACATGCTTGTGAAGAGATTTTATGGGACCGCCTGGGGTCCTGGTTTAGCACAGAACAGACTGAGATGTGGAGACATTGGAATAAAAAAAACTCAGGAGGAGAGAATGCAAGGATTTTCCATACAGCTCTGAGTCTGTGCCACTACTGCAAGAGAGAATAAAGACTTTTGCCCACATAGTTATACACTCACAGCAGACTACAAACCGAAGCCTTTTAGCTGACAGAGTCTGTATATCATCAGTATATGTGTTTTGTTACTGTTGTCACAGTGATGCATATACAGGAAATGCAAGTAAAGTTTAACCACATTAAGTGGTTAAACGTTTTAGGGGCCGTTTGTGTAATTCTTCTTTAAAAAAAGGCTATTTTGTCCTGCACACAAAAAAGTTTGTTCTTTGGAAATATTTAGGATATATTCAGATATAGGATATGATGATATATTTTGGGGTGTAATGTTTGTATACATTTTGTGTGTGTATCGAAGTGCCATACTAGTGTGCTGGTGTGTGAAGATGTGAAATTATGTGCATCTCTCTTCATTGACATCAGTTTTTGCTTTTTTGCCTTAAGTCAGGTTGACCTCTAAGATACAAGCTTAGTGAAGATTACTGCAGGCTTTCCTGTTAAATCCTCTGCTAAAGCTCTCTGTGTTGGAGGCCTGAAAATACACAGAAAGTTCCTAGCAAACAGTGGTCAGTCAGTACAATGCCGTATCTGTTGTGATAATATTACTTTCCGCCTGTCATCTGCTAGGTTACATTTCGTTTGGAGTTTGAATTCAGTCACTCTGTGCTACTGGATCACATACGGCTCTTTCTGGAGGTTACCAGGTAACACCATACAGCTAACATTCATCCAAACATATCTGCATATGTACATATTACATTGTATAACTCCAAACTGCCAACTATATAGTTTATAATTTATACACAACATTAAAAACCATTTACTGTATAATCACAATGAAATCAGCTGGATGAAGCCTTGTTTAAACTCTTTGCTAATGTTTGGAAAGTTATGAAACTGTGTGAGAGAAATGGATCTTGGACTCCAGTGATATCTGAGTAGGAATGTTAAACTCTTCACACACATGGCCAAGTGTCACTGCTTAGTGAATTACAGGATCAGTGTAATGTTTCTCATGCCTCTTACTGTGTGTGTCTGCAGTGAGGGAGAGGAAGTCGCCTTACATGATAACATTAATGACATTTTCTACACATTGAGATATGAGGCCGATCTGCTCTTTACAAGGTAAGATATGTGTGCAAATTAACACTAATTTATTGATTTGATTATTATTTTACAAAGATGCTATAATAATATAATGCTATAATGTTATAATATAATGGACCTGATAATATTACACTCATTTTGCACAGCTCTATTAATATTTTTATAAAGAATATTTTTATTATTCTTATTACTACTATCTGTTAAGATCCAGTATACCAAAACAAATTTATATATAGTCCCCTCTATAAGTTCTGGGAAACTAGAGAAAAAATTTTCACATTGTTGGACATTTTTCACTGCTTTTCTGAGTCAGCTCCCCCGTCTTCATCTTGGCTTATGTGTGTTCTCACCAAACACAAGACTCAATGAACACAACTGATACTACACTTTCCCTGCTTTTTTCAGAGCAAACAGAGTAACACTTATGAAAGGCACTGTACCATTAAACCCTTGGTGTTTGTATAAAACAATAAAGTTGAATCTGATAATTATTTGTGATTGTCAGGGATTTTTATCCGACCCGATATGAGCTTAAAC
>JAZGTK010022691.1:0-10193 GCA_036877625.1 Ambastaia sidthimunki | reverse complement strand
GGCATGTTTAACACAGTTTTTCTGCGGATTCCACTATAACAGTATGTGCTGACAAAAATGTTAAGAAGCAACACGATATATTCTGCTTCCTGAAATAAACGTTTTATATTTAGAGAAATATTTTATGCTCAAATGAATATACGTTAAACTCATCAGACAGCATTTCATTTTCAAAACTCATCCCTTGTTCATTTACACTCATATTGCTTTACTGTACAATCTCACTAATTCAGAACTGATAACCACATTTCCATGAAAATGTTCTTGTCTGCTTTAGAAGGAGTTTGATGGTGCTCCTCAAATGAAAAGGATATTTGGACTGTCCTCTTCCACCCAGTCTCCGTGCTTTAATATTCGGGAAGATGTCGCGAATGATTTTGCCGAAGTTTGCTGCGCTCAGGGGTCTTTGCTGCAGGTTGTCACAGTGCTTCCTGTTTGGATATAAAAAGACCAATAAAAAAGACTACAAAACTTAAATAACCAAGCAAATATCCTGTAGTCACAATTAACTATAAACAACAAGCAAGACTAGTTCTACATCCTACCGGTACGTCTCGTAAACATCTTGTTTAGGCAGGCAGGTGTCTGGATGTTCTTCCAGGTGGCCACGAATCCAGTTGCAGGTGTGAAGCTGGTCAGCAGTGTTGATTGAGTTTGAGTCGCTACTTGTGCACACAGGATAGTAGTTTGTCAATTTAACACACAATATCTTGTCACATTATTGCTAGCCGTCTTTACACCAATAAATACTGAGGAACCGGCTGAGAAAAGATATATGAAGTTCAACCAGAATCATCTACAACATGATACAACCTGATGCAGTGTGTGTGCGTGTGTGTGTGTGTGTGAGTGTGTGAGTGTGTGTGTGTCAGATCTGAACCTCTTATCTCCTGCACTTGGACCTGAAGGTAGCTGAAGATAAAGATAAAGCTTGTCATTGTCAGAGAATCGATGAACATCTTCCTGAGGAGAAACATCACAGACACACAGAGAGGATGAGAAACAGATGAGGAACATAAATACTGTAAATGTACTTGCTGTTTCTCTCATAATAAACAACTGTTACATATTAAACCAGATGTTAAACTCATAATTAGAGTGAGATATTACACCATGTAAACAGGATGACAATACATTTACATATATTCAACAATTACAGCATTTCAATGAAATTTTTCAGATCATAAATGTAAATTTTATCCAACTTACCAGGATTTTGTCCACTTTGCACTGAACATTTTTACTGCAAAAGATTAAAATGAGCAAAGAGATGAATTAAGATATTTTAACATCTACAGGACTTTAAACAAGCACTGACTTTATTTCACACTAGACTTTATTTTTATCCAGAAAATAAAGATTTAAGACAAGTGCGTTCTCTGTGCAACATGATGACAGTGTCAAAACGAGCCGTTCTTACGAAATGTTGCTCTTGAGTTTCTGCAGCAGCCGGTTGGGCTCTGTGTCGCCCTCTCCAGCCGGGGCATCTGCCCTCAACTGATCTTCTGCCATCTCTCAACCCTGCTGGAGTGACAAACTGCATTCAGAAGACCCTGGACCTGAAGATCTGAGATATGAGACAGTATTTCATTAGCATATGACTGCATCAGTGTTCCCTGAACTCCAACAGCAATCTGATTGAAGACTGAAAACATACTTAATTAAATATGATTATGATATCAGACAGTATGTGCACCAGGCTTTGAGTCAAATATAAATTTAACTGCAGCTGTAAGAGGGATATAGTCCTTATTACATTTATTTAATGAACATTCAGGAGTCCTGGTCATAATTAAAGGCTCCATAAAAAAACATTTTAAAAGCAGTAGTTGGTCATATGACAATAAATAATCGTCATTTTTAAATATTAAGGCCACATAAACACATACAATGGAAAACATCAGTAAACACGAAACATCACGCAAGTGTAATTCAGCCCGTTTAAAGGCTGGACATATTTTCCCTGTTTTGAAAATACAGCCACTCATGAAACTGATGTCAGGTCAGTGGGATAGCGACCATGCAAACAGTGCAGACATGCAACCCGATGCTGTCAGCAGACACACCACTGGATTACATCGGATCACTTATAACCAGCTAGTTTAATTCATGATGGCGTTTATTACCAGCATCTACGAGGCATGGATACAATTCTGGTTGCTTAAAAGCATTTGCATCCCTTTATGGGCATATTGAAAGAACAGTCAACCAGAAACTAACCTATTGGTTAACTCGAGTTAAGCAAATTCAGTTTTAGCTTATATACCAATTTTAGCTTATAACAGACGTTTAAATGCATGAGTTAGCAGCTAACCAGGTAATACGAGCCAGAGGCCCAGAGACGTCGTAACGCAACAGACATTAAATGAAGGGCAAATAAATGAAGGACATTAAATGAAGGGCAAATAACTCGTTTAGTTATTAACATCATTTATAACCAAACGATATTGTTTATAACTATCACTAGTTTAGTTAATGTCTATGCGTGACCCAACGTCAATATCACGAGCTATAACTGCTATTGAACAAGCTAGTCACATTTGTACGCCTCGAAAACCTTTAAATATTACAATAAAATAGCTAATTTTTCTCATAAACTACTTCCCTAATCATTGTATTGAAGTTTATCTAGTGCAACATGTCACGTAAACACAAAATAATACTAGCGTTTATTTTATAAACGAAAAAGAAACTACCTGAGACAAATATAGAGCAAAAATCCACTTCCGACGTATTTTGTGATTGGACGACATCGTTATGTCTGCCTGACTACAAAGCAAAGCTCGACGCTGATTGGCTGCTCTGAATCATCCTTCTTGGATACGGAATAAAAGCGCGATTTGATTGGTCAACATTTTATTCGAGTATAAAAGGGAATTTTTTACTATTCTGTCAGGCAACTATAAATATTGTGTATATTGTATTTGAATAAAAACATGTCGTTGAACTTACTATAATATACATCTTAAATATCAGAGATGCATATTATACTTATTATTAGCACATTGTTTGTCCTTCCATAAAGGTACAATCTTATTATCAGACCATGAGGGTCCATTAACAAACATTATAACATACAGATTAGCTAAAATACAAACAAGTAAAAATATATGCATAACTGCCTTATATATTGCATATTATCAAGACAATTTCTATTAAGAATCCACATAATATGGAGCAGAAGTCTCCAATCCATGTTCCTGGAGGTCCAGAGACCCACAGAGTTCAGCTCCAACTTGCTCCAACACACCTGCATGTATCCAGCAGTAGCAACCATCTTAACTAGCTGTTCAGGTGTGATTAATTATGGTTGGAGATAAACTCTGCAGGTCTGTAGACTTCATCTGATATAGAGTATATTAAAGTTTCTGCATGTCTATGGCTTTTTCATTAAGACCTCTATTTACACTAGAGATAAACAATGAGAAACGTTTCTGTATCTCTCTATTCTAAATACAGAAATACAGTAAAATAGAGAACTTAAATATTAGCATGAGTGGTTTGAAAAAACAATTTAGAAAACATTGTCTATAATAGGCCTGACAAACAGATGTGAATGTTGCTTCTAAATTTTATGAGGTCATTTAAAACAAATGCATAATTATACTATAATTTAAACATGTATAAATGTGTTTTTATTTACGTTTTGCTATTTATTTTTAATTATTATTATTGTAACGTCTTACTGCAGGACTGGCAGGACCCAGCCGAGACTTTTATTTTGACATGTACGTCAGCAGATTCAACAGGAACAGGAAGTGTCGCACGCTCTGCACAAGTTTGACCCTTGTGGATGTAGAAATTAATTCAGTCCTGTAGCTTGTATCTGTAATTAAGGTAAGTAAAATGTCAGTGTTTAATAAAATAAATCTATATAAAATCTGTAGCTTATAAGTCAATCATTATAAAGCACAATGAGAGGCTGCTGTGAACAGCAATTTTGATGTTTCGTGGACTGACCGTGATGGTAGAATCTATATATGATACTTTAATAAATGTAAGATGTCTGAGATTCTCAAATAAAACATGATTATGGATTTTATAAAGCACATATTGCACATATTGCTTTTGAAAACTGCGTTACATTATTATAGAATAGGAACTGAAATAATTCAGTTGTTAATGTCAGCTGAGCAGGTTTTGTCTTTGATTTTTTTTTTGAACATTGTAATTTTGCACAAGTACAATGTTATTGTAATATCTTTTAATTAAAAAGACTTTATTTGTGTCTAGTGCTCTCAACAGAAATTATGAGACTGACCGCGTTGCTTTCAATGGCAGCTAAAGCCGCTTTTCCGCCCAATTATCGCTACGGGACGAACCGGCCGTGGACTGTAGCGGCGCGACGCATGAACCCGCCCGGCAAGAGAAGAAGAAAAGTGATTGTTGAACCTTTAGCAAGTGAAGACTGGCATGTTCTCCGAGGAGATACTGTAAGAAACTTTATTTATTTACTAATGGACGCCACCTCTGTTTGAAGCATAAAATTGCAGATGCCTAAAATATTTAACCCAAAAAGTTTTCAAAAGCTTTTGTACTGTTGCTTATTGTTTTATTAAATTCCTGTTTGTCACATCAATTTTAAATTAAATTCAACCAGGTGGAAATTCTGTCTGGTAAGGACAGAGGAAAGCAGGGGAAAGTTGCCCAGGTGTTTCGCCATCGTAACTGGGTCATAATCGAAGGGTTAAACACGGTAGGAAAAAGGAGTTTGATCTTTTAGATATTTATGAATGAAATATTAACATATTAATATGTTTCATTAAAAGAGGCTGACAGTTTGAAATCTGTGTTCTCCAGCATTACAGGTATGTAGGCAGATCTGGAGAATACAGAGGGACATACATCGCCTCTGAAGCACCTCTTATCCTGAAAGATATTTCACTTATAGATCCTACAGACAGGTGAGTGTTCACACTGTCTGCTTACTGAACACACTGAAGAACATAATGCTCACAATATGAACATTAAGCTGTTACAACTGTACGTGTTTGTGAATAATGTTTCATAGGAAGCCCACAGACATTGAGTGGAGATTCACAGAAGAGGGTGAGAGGGTCCGTGTGTCTGTCCGCACAGGACGCATTATTCCCAAACCGGTGTACCAGAGAAGAGACGGCATCATTCCCCAGCAGTGGAAAGGTGGGATTTCAGATGATCGGAGAAAGTATATGAATGTTATTGATTCTGATGAGGTGTCAAAACAATACAGCCTCTGTACACGTTTTTATTTTGGTAGTGGCTTGTGCTGATGTTGTTAAATCTGTGTGACTTTTTAAAATAATAATTTTAGGTATTCTGATGTTTATATGTGGCACTGTATTGGAAAAGGGAAAATGTTAATTAGCTGAGACGGTTTTCCTTCTTTCTCACAGATGGACCTAAAGACACATCACCTGATGACGCTCTTCAGAAAACATACACACCCTCTTTGAAAACCCTGGAGGAGGAAGTTATGGAAAAACTGAACATTCAAGAACACAGCAGACCCCAGAAGAGCTATTGGTACTGAGAAACCACAGAGACTGACAACAGAAACAGTTCTTCAAGATATTTATGATGGAAAAACAATGTATGTGTTCTGCAGCCTGTCAATAAACCCAATGATCAAATGCTGTACTCAGTTTTTTTGCTTTGATGCCACAATCAGATACATAAAATAATGATTCATTTATTCTGTGAGCAAATATGGGTGTGCGGCAGTATTTCTGAACTTTAATATCACCAAAACTAGTAGTTTTTCTGAATTTTTGAAATGATTTTACCCTAATAAAGTTAAGAATTGAAGCATTAATATTTACATTAAGCTTGTATTGTTTTTAAATGAATTTATTACATTGCCTTTATTACTTGGTTCTGCCCACGTGGTGTCAGCATTGCTTAACCCCGCACACATGAACCGGAAGAGGAAACTGGATCGTGTAGGAAAATCATGTTTACGGGATTAAATGGGACGCTGAGATAAACGATAACACACAGTTCACTGTCTGCACAGGTTAATAACAGCAATTGCACGTTTAAACTAATGCAGTCGTGTGTTTTTAACGTGGGTTTCCAATGCAAACACAACCGCAGCTTCAAGCACATATCGCTGCTTTAACCCGCAGTTCACATTCATTCTGTGATCGGACACGAATTGCTTGTGCACGATCCATATAAACCCGCAAGTCCTGGAGGACATCAGAACAAGCTGCTTTAGTCAAAAGTGATGCAAAACAGCCCCCGGGTCTGATCCAGTCCGATCCGTGCAAATGTCTTTGGTGGCGTACGACAGCAGCGACGACAGCGACCGCGATGACACGCCGGGTTCAGCCGCACGACCCGCGGGGAAGAGCGGCGGACTCTTCGCTTCTCTACCGGCGCCGAAAAACGCCGAGATCCGGTCAAGCTCAGTACAGACAGCGGTACCTCAAACCAAGAGCACGATGATGGATCTACCCAAAGCTAAGAAACGCACAGAGCCCGTAAAAATCACTATTCCTGAAATAAAAGCAACAGATGTGAGTTGTACTCGTTCATAATGTGAATCTTCAGTGTTAAATGAGTTTATTTATGATGTTGCTGATGTTGCTTTTGTGTTTCAGTCGGACTCTGATGATGACGAGCCTGTGCAAAAAAAATCAGCATTAAAGGTTTGAGTTGATCAACTTCTGTTTGTTTTTAAAGTGACAATATCTGGTTTTAAAGCATTTCTGTCCCTAAAGGCAACTTATTATTCGTGTGTCTATAACTAAAAACAGATGTGTTTGAGTTTAACATCAGCATGAAGCAGGTTGTGTTTGACATCTGTTGGGATTGGCTGTAATTGTTTTTTGAAAACATGGTCTGGTGTATTGAGGAGTAATCTTTAGTGTGTTTTATTATAATTATATACCTTCAGTTTTAAACGAGAGTTCAAAATCCTGTTTTTATTGTATGAACCCTTAAAAGCAAAGATGCTCAGCTCACGAGTTCCACTTTCCTGAAGAGTTTAACTATAACCCTGATCCAACACTCCTAAACAGACTAATCTAAATCTTCAGGATTACTAGAAAGTTACAGGCAGGTTGGAACTTTAGGAAAGTGGAAATTCCACCTCAAGGTCCAGAGCTGAGATACTCTGTTTTAAAGTTATTAAAATATAAAGAAATATTTGTCTTCCTTTTGTTCTGCATGGAAAACCTAAAAATAAAAATATTTGTTATATCTTCTAGGGCAGTGGTGGTCTGTCCTCTTTACTGCCCCAGCCCAAAAATCTGGTGGTAAAGGAAACCCAGCGGCCCCTGGTGCCCCACACCCTCACCAAACGCCCTGGATCACAGCAGCCAAAGGGAAACACGGGAAGATCTCAGGGTCTCTCTGGAAGCAGCCCGTCCCCATCAGCCATCAAAGCAGCTGCAAAGTCTGCGGCGATGCAGCTGGCCCGGCAGATGGCTGCGGATGAAGACGGCAGCGATGATGAACTCGCTCCAGAAAACTACTTTTCACTTCCAGAGAGCTCCTCACAGCCTGTGATGCCACAAAACCCAGAATTCCAGCAGTATGTCCCCTCTCTGCACCCTCCACTGGGTGTGGAAGACGCCCCACTGGACTTCGGTTCTAATGCAGAAAGTTCCAGTGGGCCAGTTGGCGCCATGCAAGACTATCAAAGGCAAGAATTTCAGCATCAGTATCAAGAATATCCAGAAAATCCACAAGCAGAAGCATTTCCACAGGTACAAACAACACCAATATAACAATATTCTAAACTAAATTCATGATGTACAGCAGAGCTTGGCTACTAACGTGTATTATTAACAGGATTATTATGAGCAGGGTTACTACCAAGATCCAAACCCTGAAGCTGATGAGCAGGAAGAGTCCTCCTCCATGTTTAATGATGAAGCAGTAAGTTATTATTGCTCAAACAAAAGCCACATGCACACTGAACCATATTTTCACTAATTTCTTCAAATAATTGGTGTCTTTTGCTATAATTATTTCTGCAGCCTCTGATTTTATTAAAGTTTATCGGTAACATGATGTAGGAACTCTGTTCTGTAATTTTCTGCTGATGTTCACACTGTAATAAAGTGGTTCGTCTGAGAGAATCTGGATTCAGTTCTGGTGTGGATGTGAACACTGTTTATTCCAGTTTCGGCGGCTGCAGGGCAAACAGAATCGAGGACGTGAGGAAATCAAGTTTCTGGAGATCAAAGGAGACGATCAGCTGAGCGGCAACAAGCAGTGGATGACGAAGAACATGACGACAGAGCTGGAGCCACGCAAGTCCTTCAGCAAGGTAATGAAGCTGATGAAGACACGGGTGCTAGCAACGGCAAAACATCCATTTATGTCAAATGTATTTCTTGTTTCAGAAAAAAGGAGATCAGCCAACAGGACAACAGAGACGCAAGCACCAAATCACCTACCTGATTCATCAGGCCAAAGAGCGCGAGCTGGAACTCAAGAACAGCTGGGCCGAAAACAAGCTGACCCGGCGACAGACGCAAGCCAAGTACGGATTCTAGCCGACGTCATGAGTGTTAATATTTGTGGCGTATTTGTGAAGAGTTGCGGTTAAAGAAATGTTAAATCTTGTAGCTTTTGGAGATGTCGAGATGAAAGGAGCTCTTCTGTTTTCAGTCTCTGTTGGCTGCAGTTACAACATTTGAGATGACATCACACTGCTGATTAGAATGTTGGTTTAGTGTTTTTATGATGTTCTCCATTTGTTATTTTTTAAAGAAAGGTTTCGATCTGTCATAAATAGTCACCTGTAGTATAACAGCAGGCATCTAGGTTTAAATGATTTAAATGTTTATTATGAAATGTTTAATTATGACTCGTACAGTCTGAGAGGGTTTCGTCTTCCACACTGTCCCTTGTGATCTTTGGTAACTAGAAAAGAATGATAAAACATTAAAAAAAGAGGGAATGTAAAAAACAAACTAAATCAATCTTTGAATCTTTCCTTATTCTAGTGTCTTGTTTTCAGTTAAACAGGTTATTAAAGAACTTACTGTAAAACCCTAAAGTTATAAAGTTATAATAAAGTTGTTACAGTTTTATTGCATCTCAAGCATTTACAAAAATGTTTTATTTTGTGTGTTAAAGACAAATTAACAAACATTTTTGAAATTGTTCCTATATTACTGCCAGAAAAACATCTGAGCACAATAATGTTTGGTTTACAATATATTGACTTTTACAGGATTTTAGGACTCACAAAAGATGAATAAAACATTAGTGGAAAACTAATATGAATAAATATGATTATGTGTTGTGTTTGAGTTCTTTATTTTCCTGCAACAATTAGGAAATGATTTGAAGCTGATTCTGATAATAAAGGGACGCATAATAGTTTCCTTAACCAAACTTTCATCTGTTGAAACGATTATTAAACATCCTGATGCATAATAAATATTACATGTATATATTGATGTGTGTGACAGCTACAGTCTGACATTATGTAATTACAGTTACAACTGGAATGACACCATGATACGAGAATTGCAATTTTTGAAATTTATTTAATCAAAACTTTCAACATTCAACTTACTTCTTAACTTTAGGAACACAGAGAATGTGGCCAAAAAATGCAAAGAAGGAAAAAACATTTATTTGTACAAATTCCTTATATCCTCTCGTTGCCTACAGCACATCTTTATTTAAGTGATACCCAAAAATGTTTCTTCCATCATTTACTCGCCCTCATGTCATTCCAAACTTGCATGACTTTATTTGCCTCTGAGGAACACAAAAGAAGATATTTTGAAGTTTGCTGGTAACCAAACATTAGTGGCACCCATTGACTTCCATTCCATGAATATAAAACCATTGAGACCTTCCAAAGTATCTTTTGTGTTTCTCTGGAGGAAAAAAGTCAGTACAGGTTTGGAATGACGTGAGGGTAAATGATGGAAAAGTTTTCAGTTTTGGATCTCTTTAAGGAAACACTATTCCAAATCAGAATGTTCTTCCTCTTTCTTCATGTGCCTCCGTTGGCTCAGCTCATCAAACGACACCACAGACATGAGAACCCTGACAGTGTCCACACCATTCACCTGAAACAATACAGATCAGCAAGTTCCAGTGATTGTTAATGGCCCTCGGTCACCGGTGTAAACCAGTTTACCGCTACAGTCACTGGTTTACCGCTACAGTCACTGGTTTACCGCTACAGTCACTGGTTTACCGCTACAGTCACTGGTTTACCGCTACAGTCACTGGTT
>JAZGTK010022690.1:0-10193 GCA_036877625.1 Ambastaia sidthimunki | reverse complement strand
CTGTTTAGTAACACCATAATGATAACACACACATTCAATGTCATCAGACTCATGGTTCTAAACATTATAATCTTAAATGTGCAGTAAGCAATTCCTGGGAAACACTGTTGATGTTTAACAACTGACACCCATCAAACACTCCCCTCCCTACAATGCCCCGCCTTCAAAATAAAATTGTTATGCAACGCAGACAAATAACAGCTGATGTACACGCCCCCTACTGCTAATTGGCTACGAGAGTGTTATGGTGTGGTGGGGATCGGTCTGATCCACTTTGTTTCTCTTTTATTTACACAGCTGTGACTATGTGCTAGGACAACACACATCTAGCAAATGTTGTTTGGGTGTTTGTTTGGGTGTTGATAACCACTCAGTGTACTCCAACTTTAACTGAACAGTAAATAAATAAATTTGGTTCTCATGTAATATTTCTCAAATTACAAAACCACTTTTTTGCGTTTTTTGTGTCACCTGCAGAAAATGGATGTGATCATATGTGTGTGAGAGCTCCTCCAGCTCAGCGTCTCTCCTCCTCAGATCGTCAATCTTCAGCTCCAGATCTTGCAACTGTCCTTCAGCTTTACTCACTGCAGCCTTTTCCTGATCTCTGATCAGCTGCGTGACCTCTGAGCTTCTTCTCTCAATAGAGCAGATCAGCTCAGTAAAGATCCTCTCGCAGTCCTCCACAGCTGTCTTGGCAGAGCACTGTCAGAACACACATCACAATCAGATTACAAACCACAAGTTCTCCAGCAATGGTTTCCAAACCATCTAAACTATAAACTTACCTTGAAGTTTTTCAGGTCATCCTTCAGCTTCTGAAGATCTCTCTCTTTCTGCTGGATTTCCTGTTGGATGTCTCTCTGTCTTTCCTCCAGCTGTTTCTGTTGAAGAACTAACCTGAGATATCTTCTTTAAAGGACTTTTTTTTTGCAATGATGCTTTTTTTACGGTATGCTTTTGAGTGAACCAGCGTTTACAGTTTTTTATCAGAACATAACATGAAATAATAAAATATGTGTAACTTTATAATACAAAAATGTAACAACAGCCAATAATAATTTGATGTTTTAATACCTGTTTCTCTGACCTCTCTGTGGCAGCCGTTACAGTGTCGTGATTTTTGTGCTCATCAATTGTACAAAGGTAGCAAATAGCTTTCTGGTCGGTACGACAGTAGATTTCTAGCTGTTTACCATGTTGCACACAGATCATCTCCTGGAGTCGTCCAGTGGCATCAATAACTTTGTGTGGTTTACCCGAGTGAAATTCATCATGACGTTCAAAGTGAGTTTGACAGTAAGATTCCTGACACACCAGACAGGCCTTGACGGCCTTCTGCTTTGGCCCAGAACAAATGTCACATTCCACATCTCCAGATCCAGTGCAGCCGATCTCAGGAACAGCAGCCTGAAATTGAGTCTTTCTCAGTTTCTCAATCATTTCAACCAAAATGGTGTTTTTACCTAGAACAGGTCTTGTAGTGAAGGTCTGTCTGCACTGAGGGCAGCTGTAGACTCCGTTCCCTTCATCTTGATCCCAGCAGGCCTTTATACAGCTCATGCAGTAACTGTGTCCACAGTGAATGGTCACGGGATCTTTCAGTAGCTCCAGACACACTGAACAGGTGAACTGGTTCGCTGAAATACTGGCTTCTGCCATTTTAGATACACAGAGCAATAGTAGGAAATAACTGCGATAAGAACACGTTTGTGCCACCCTAGTTAAGTTTCAGTTTCAGTTTCTGTGAAAGTGAAACTGCGACAGTGCGGCGCCTCTTCATACTGCGCATGCGCCAAATCTCAATAATCCACAGCCTTATAGTGAGCAATATTTATAGTACATATATAAACGCATATCAAGGTATTTTTACAGACTTTTAAACAGTGTTTCATGTAATTCACTGATGTAAGACTGTTGTTTGGCAGCTACTGGATGATAACTACATAAAATATAATTGTTCACGACCGTTTAGTTTCCTTACAAATAGATTAAATAGATTTTACCCGCAGTATATTTTACCAGTTATGTCATGCAATCAATATTACTGACGCTTAATATTAAAAGTAACACAGTATAAAAAGTATAACAGTATATTGTGAAGTTACTGTATATAATATAAAAGGCATCTGACACGAAACCCCAGCGATCACACACAGGTATCTGAAGTTCCTGTGTATAAAATAAAACACATCTGACACGTTACCCCTGTGATTGCGGACAGCTATCTAAAGCAAATGGCTTTTATCAAACTGCGCATGATTGGTGACCTATGCAGATTCTCAAATAAGCCACGCCTGCCTGATGACGCATATCGATGACGCTATTCTGAAACCCCTGGATAAAAGCGCATCGCTTATGTTGTTACCAACCCACAGTGCATGAAAGTGTTTAATTTAAATAACACTATACCATGAAATACTAATGCCGTCATTAGTATGTATATTTTGCTGCTATTGAAAACTAAACGTGCATTTTAAAGAAACAATGTGTTTTACAGTATGAATGAGGCACGTGTTTAGGTTTCATTTTTAAAATCACCTGTAGTCCAAAGTTACTTTTTGACAAGAACTTAATACTGATTATGTGAAAAAAAACAGGATCTTTGAAAAATGAATTCAAAATGTTTAATAACACCCAAACAGCACAACACTATATATGACAATTAAAATACAAACTTGTTTTATTAAACCATTAAACATATTTAAAGTTATTGTTATTTGCAGACCATTAGCCACATGTGAGATAGTTGTTTAATGCATTGTTAATGTATTTGTTTAAACGTGTAAAAGGGACTCTTATGTAACTCAGTTTTACTCACTCTTCAGTTTTATTCTCAGACATATTTTTTGTCTAATTTACTTTTCCTCAAACTTTCTTAAGGCTAAACCTCTTTATCTATATTATCAGTTTACAGGCTGGTGCTCACCACCGTTATCCGTGGCCTGCAGTCCTGAACATGATGACTGACCACAGAACTTTTCATGACAGATCTATGTACATTCTGTTCCTGCCCTGTTTTGCATGTGACATCACTTCCTGTTACACTTTCTGATGCCTCTTGGCACCTTCCACCTTTCGCATTTATTTTACCGTAATCCTTAGATTTATCCTTATTGGTAAGGTTTGGTGACTGTGTTTCAGTTGTGTGGTTTGGGTGTGTTTTGGCATCTCCTGATTTGGGTGTAGTGATCTGGATTTCCTCATAGATGCACTGCTCTGATTTTGATTGGTCAGAAGTGCGCTTTGATTGATCGTCAGGTGTTGTAATTGGTTGATTGTTTTGAGTGTCTAGCAGCTGATTGGGTATTTGTCTTACATTATTGTGGCCGAGCTTTGCCAATGTGATTGTTTTGGGACTTTGGCCCGTCCCACATTCTACAGTTTGTTCATAAACAGCGGCAGGTTGTAAAGGTCCAATCAAATTGCCTGGTTCAGAAGCTACGTTTTCAACATTTTGGCTGGCAAGCGTTTGATTGGTTTCTTGGTCTAATTGGTGATTTTCCAGTGGCAGGAGGGAGGCTTGAGGTTTGGGATTCTGGCGGTGGACTGGGACGACCTCACACCATCGGCGGTTGTTTGACAGAAAACACTCTGATTTCAGATTAGCTGTGACAGACAACTTCTGTCCCTCAGAACTTCTGTTCTGTTTTTGAGGTTTGTGTGTTTGATTATTTCCTTGATGTCCCTTAAAAACAGTAAGAGTTGATATATGATTAATAGAATGGCTTTCTATGACAATGATGTCATTGCAAGAAGATTGTGATGTCATATCATTCAGTTTGGTGTGAGCTTTTGAGTCATCACACTGAAGCGTGATTGGACGGGCCATCTCTCTGCTGTGGCTACGTGTTTTCCGGCTATCAGCGTCGTTGCTCAAGTGTAGAACAGCAGAATCTGAAAAGTAACAAATAATTAAGTTAATGATGAGTTGGGAAATGATTAAGACTACAGATGGGACTCATTTACATTGAGAGCAATCACCCAGTTAACAATTTTGGGTTGTAAGAACGTTTCCCTAACGTTTCCATTAAGTAACAAAAACTTTAAGAATGTTATTTTAAATGTTTTGGGAAAGTTCAACATGTTAAATGTTTTAGACAATATTAACATTATTTCTTGATTATAAGAACATTATTCAAACATTTTTAAAATTAAAATAATAATGTTACTGCAGAAACGTTTTGGAAATCTTTAAGAGAACTTTTAGAGAATGTTCTGAGAACGTTCTCTGTTAGCTGGGTAGCATTCGCTCTACTGAAAGACTGACTGAAAGTCTTTGTTGTTAAAAGTACCAGGTGTGCATTTGTTCAGCTCTCTCTCTTTCTCATTGGCTGTAATGGGTTCCAAGCGATGAATGTCGTCTGTGTGTTCTGTGGCAGCACTATAAGAAAAAGACGAGAGAAGAATATTTTTCAAGAACGTTCTAGTTTTCCTTAGAACTATGATGTTATACAGTGTACTGTAAATATCACAGTAAACATCTGCTTTTTGTGTTCCATGGTAGAAAGTTAAACAGGTTTAAGAGTGTGTAAATGTTTGGATAAATTATTCCTTTAAGAGGAAAACCAAACCAAAAAAATTCCAGCACCTCACACAAGGAAATACACACACATCCCATAATGCACAGAGACATGCACCATTAGAAACAAGAGTGACTTCAGTTTGAAAGTGGTGCGTGATGAAACTATACATGACTAAACAACCAATTCAGTCAAGTTTATTAGATGTAATAATAAATGCTATATATATATAAAGACTGAATTATTAAATAGACTGCTATAGACTGAATTGTTTATGTTAATGTACATACCTCAGACGCCTGTCTTCTCGCTCCATGTGTCTGTATTTAGTTTCCCGTTTGTGAGAGGTCATGGCAAGGTCAGAGGCAGGTTCGCGCTGTAACATGCATTCATGCACACATGCATTAAAACATCTTATTTATAATGAACTCTGCTGGAAACATATAGTGGCCAAATGAACTACATTTTCCAGAGCCAGTAAGTGAGAGTCAGTATATGTGTGGTTATGTTGGCTGGCTCCAGCACCCCCTGCTGGTAGATGCAATAACTACACTAATAATACAGACTATTAACATCCATTCAGAAGAAGCTCATGTAATCAGAATAAATGCTATTGACTCATGAATGCTCTGTTTCACATGCTTGTTCTATGGTTTGTGAAGACACTGTGTCTTTATAACACTGAATTTTCGTCTTTTGTCTTTAACATCCACATACACACACATATAAGAAGCATTATGTTAAAAATGCTTTGGACAAAAAATCTTTACATTTCAGTTTCACCTTTGAGTACAAGATTTTTTTTTCTTCAATAAAATGTTTAAGTCAGGAAAACCATCTCTTGGACCTAAAGCTAGCAATTTTATGTTGTAAGAACGTTTCTGTAATGTTTCCATTAAGTAACAAAAAGATTCATATTGAATGTTTTGGATAACTTTGAAAGAACTCCTAAAGAATGTTAGACACTGTTCTGGGAACGCTTCCTGTTAGCATCTACCGTACCTCCTGCTGGTGGCGAATCCGGCCCTTCCCATCAGCGACTGCTGAAAATTCCTTCTGTTGAGAACCTTCATTGGTCCTGCTGTTGAATTGATAAAGTGTCTCCGGTTCTTCGGAAAGATCTGCCCAATGACAGTGTCTGTTCTTATCGGTCTCGTTCAACATCCTGCTGGCTTTTTGTGCAGCTTTCTTCTGTCCGTTCTTCAGACCTGACGGTTGGATTGTTTGTGCAGATGAGGGATCTTCTATGAAAATTCGCTCGGCGATTAGTGAGGTGGGAAGGGTTGATGTCACGACGCGTGTCAATCGCAAGGGCTTGTGAGGGGCATCGGTGGGCAGGTGAAGGTTAGCACCTTGTTCATCACTGGTCCTGCCCTCACTGGCTGAGGTATCTTGAGGGCATCTCCTGTAACTCTTGTGAATGTTCATGAGGTCCAGCTGCTCCAGTTGAGTCACACAGTCCTGTGACACGAGAGAAAGAAGAATTTCTTTTACAATTAAACAGTGGAACATGAAGTTTACAGCTTCTGCAAAGACAACAGCAGGTTAATTCACCTGCTGCGATTAAATAATACTTTTATACTTTTAAAAATACGTTTTATATTATATAATTAAATAATGTAGTTACTGCAGAATTTTGTGCTGTATGTTTATGTAGATCAACATGTAAGAATATATATTTTTAGTAAAAGTAAACATATAGATTCTTAAAGTACAAAAAACCTGTAGAATGTACATTTTGACAATCAGGTCTGATAACCGAAAGGTCAAAGGTTCGAACCGTGCAAAGCACAGTCCTTGAATCATCACAATTTGACCTTGAATGAGACTCTTAGGAGATTTTGGGGATGATGTGACATACTAGTTAATGCTCAGGGCTGGTAACCAGCTGGTAACTTCACCATTGTGTACAGGATTTACACGGTCAAGAATATGTTGTGTTCTGCTGTGCTAGATTACCATGTCATGGTCTCGTAACGCTCCTTCAAAACAAGAAACGGCTTTTGGCTGAGAAACTGGAGAATAAAAGAGAGAAAATGATACACACGCATGTTACAAACACACACATTTATCCAGACGTTGACACATACTCACCAGCCTGCGGCTGTAGACCCAGCAGAGACATGAAGCGGTTCTTATTCACTCTCAAACCGCACAAAATATCCTCCACCATCCAAAGCTGTCGCTGGGCCTGAATCTGCTCCTGTGACAGACATACAAGTTTAACACGATTCTGAGATTGTGCGAGTGTGTGTTTGTGAGTGTGTGTGTGTTACCTGTGGCATTCCAAAATGTAGAATGTGTTGAAGATGGGAATGAAACACAAAGAGCTCGCTCTCCATTCGTTCATAATCACTCCACACTCTGTCTATCTCCTGTAAAACAGTACCGGTGCCAGACGGGTTAGAAGTCAGATGTTGCTTGAATATTTTTCTTGTAACACGAAGCTGTGACATTAGTCTATCCGTTTGCCTGTTTGTGTAAAACATGCATGTTTTGGATGGCATTCTACCAGCCAGATTTATATTTAGAAATAGTAACAACAAAAACTAAATAAAAATGGCAAAATAACGGTATTTATTTTTGATTTGTCAAGTCAGGTCATGTGACAAACGTGTAGCACTTTTACATACCGATGACACATCACATATTCTGGCTCTCAGTGTAACGAGTCCCTCCTGAAGCAAAGCCTTCTGGGATACTTCCTGTTTGGCAGGAAGTACGTCCTCCATCTCAAGCCATCTCATTTCTAAAGCATACTCAATGCTTTTCTAATGAACAAAAATAAAAAAGATGGAATAAATAGTAAGCAGGAATAAGTGTTAATGCATTTTGTAAATTTGTACTTTAAGATTCAGTTGTTTTGTTTGTAGGGGGGTCCGTATGTGAGACTGACTTTATCTGCTTGTAGCTGAGCCAGCTGGAGTGAGAGTGACTGTAGTTGTTTATCACAGCCACACAAACGGGTGAGAACCACCTGAGAGAGAGAGACAGAGAGTGAGAGAGAGAGAGAGAGAGAGAGAGAGTTAGTGTTACAGGACACAAAACAAGTGTTTTTTTCTGTAAAAATTCACATTTAAGCTGTAATTCGTAACTTTTTTCAGTTAATCAGTTATTGAGCAAGTACATGACAGCGTTCAACACAATCTCGTAACCTCACCCAATTTATAATAAGTTTATAATAATTGTTTATCAATTGAGCTGCCGTTTAAGATTTTTAGAGAAAGGCATTTCTCTACATTTTAAACAGAGATGGCAGTACAGAGGCTAAAGTTACAGATTCTCACACAATTTTACACAAATATTAGGGTAAACTTACATCTGTGTCATTTTCCAGGTCTCTGATTGGCTGTATTTCTCTCTCTATGAGAATGTCAGATTTTCCGGTCTGTTAACAAAGGATCAAAATCACATATCAATGGATGAAATGAATAAATATCTGTGTATACTGTACATACTGTACATATGTTTAGAAGATGTTTCATATAGATTTAAAAATATATGCCATTATAATTAATAACATGTGAATGATGAGGGTTGAAATTGCAGGAAATTGAATTTTTACGAGTTTAACTGAAACTTTGTGTTTGCTCTCTGAATTGTTTGGGAAATGTGTATGTGATAAAAAAATATGCATGTTATCAGATACAAGTTAGTTTAGAGGTTAACCTCACCTTACACATGGTCATGTGTTCAGCTGTCTGGTAGTTTGAACAGTAACACGCTGAACACGGAAAACTCTGAAACTTATAAGAACAGATTAATTAAGTATTTAAATTTTAATATGTATCAAAACATTAAAAAAACGTTACTGATTCTCACATTGTCGTCCAGGTGTCTTCTCTCTGAGACGTCTGTGTAGATGCAGGGTGCCAGCGGACCACCTGAGCAGTTTTCCTGTAGCCAGACATCTCTTCCAATATTTCCATGACACCATGGCCCATAATGATCCCTGACAGACGGAGGCAGCGTTGCTTCCGGAAGCAGGAAGGAAACGGGAGCTTCATCCGGTTTTCCCAAACTCTGAGACTGCTGGACAGCTTCAGGGTCACTGACATGACAAAAAAACATAAATGAAACATTTTAACATCTGTTCCCTGTCATTGTGTTTATTTAGTAAAGAAAAGTTTGAAAAACATGACTTCTTTCTACTGTCCTATAAATGCTGCATTAATTGTTTTAGAACATTTTATATCATTTTAACATATACAGTCCTCAGGGTTAAATAGCAACATGATTTTTTTAAATCAAAGGATGAAGATGGTGAAAATAGTCTCACAAAACTACATTATGACTCAATATTGGTGGAAGCAACTTTGACTAAACCTGAATAAATGAAATGTGTACGATACAATACAGTCCATTCACTACAGAATGAAATTGAAGAAACTAAATTGTCCGTAATGCTCTCTGATGATTTACCAGTGTTTAATCCCATGTCTCAGCTCTGGTGTTTTAATGCCTGTCATTGGTTGATCCAGCAGAGTTGGTTCTGTCTGTACCCGGCTGAGCCTGGCTGACATCCGGGCGTTTCTCTCTGGGAATGTGGGCGTCTGCTGGAGCTCCATCATTTCAGCATCATCCCTCATCTGAGTGAAATCATGGAAACTGGTACAGCGTCTGGAAAACGAGTAAATTCAAAAAGACAAAAAACATTTGAAAACATTTCAACTGTATTGAAATATTGAGGCTGTCCAAAACCGTTTATATACTCCCTTCAGGAAGTATACTGAGGTACAAATCTTGATTGAGCCGTTAAAAGAAGTAAATTAATTAAAAATGTGTTAAGTAAGTCACTTCCATTTTTTCTCCTCTAGAAGCCGGTCAGAAACCAATCAGAGGGCTGAAGTTCACCTGTTGATTATGTCATCAGCTTCCATGCTTGCTGATTGGCTGAGAGCTCTGACCCAGCCCAACATATCCTCTTGAGTTTCAGCACTCAGGATATATGGGCGCATCCCCTGATGAACAACCTGCACGCACATGTTTAAATTAAATTTATATTTTCATAAACTTATTACTGTTATACAAAGAACATTAAAATGCCTACATACAATACATATATTTTAAAGCTGCAATCTGCAACATTTTGGGGTTAAAAATGAACAAAAATCTGTTATTGAACAAGTACAGGACACATCAGTGTTCCCAACCGTAAGTTTATAAGAATGATTTATAATTTGACCTGTCGTGTATGATTTCTCTGGAAATCAACAGGACTTCAACATAAGTAATAAAAAAAAGTATGTTTCATGTTTCAAACAGAGATGGCGATAGAGAGGCAAAAGTTACAGTTTGAACCTTTAAGGAACCTCAGAGTAACTCTTACCTTAAAGGCATATTTACGGTTTCTGCACTCTCGAGGGGAGCAGTACAGAATCCTGTAGCTGGGAAGTGGAATACTGCCCAGAACAGATTCCTCTCTGCTGTCTGAACATTAGAGAACAGACAGAGATGATGATATCTGAGGATAAACACTCAAGAACGATGGGTAGTTGGAAAATATTCACATGACAGGCTAAAGTCAACCTGATCTCACAGTAAAATGTAACTATTTTATGAATTGGCGATTTCGTGTGATTTTGTCTGATGTGATTCGTACAAAAACATACAAATTTTGAAATACAAATTCCACCCCTAAACCTAACCATTACTGGGGCGAAGAAAGAT
>JAZGTK010022689.1:0-10193 GCA_036877625.1 Ambastaia sidthimunki | reverse complement strand
GGGTTATGCAGAGATGAGCAGTTTTCTGTTTGACCAGCAGAGGTGGTTATAAGATCATTCAACAAACTTCAACGTCTTCGTAACAAAAAACTACTCTGCGCCCAATAGGAGGAAAAACACTTAAAAAAAATGCATTAAATTAAAAAAGATATTTTCATTTAATGCATTAGTCACAAGCACATTTTCACTGCAGCTGTATTTATATTCCGTGCTTATTTTTAAATAACGATAAACATGAGGCACAAAGAGTCCCTAAAACATTCATAACGTGAAAGTAAAATGTTTCAGTCCACATGTTTGACCAGCCCTGATCAAAATAAGACTAGAAAGACAGCACAAGACTATATTATATATAAATATATGTAGTTTACATGCATTATTTAATACCTGCTGTTAGTCGTGCTTTCAAACTAAAATAAAACTAATAAAACTAAGATTCAACATGTAAAATGGCATTGTGCACGCGGTTGCACGCGGGACTGGACTCGGCTCGTGCACTGGACTCGTGCACTGGACTCGGGTACCCATGATGCCACTGGCTCGTCGAAACTTTGACAGGCACGGAAGAGGATCCGAGCAAGTTACGGTGAAGACCGCAGACATCCTCGGCGCTTGTGTTGCACTGAACATGCACGAGTGTCCGCGGACATAACTGACCGTGTGCGGCTGGATATGCGGCGGTGGGTCGCGGTTGGAGAACTGGACTAAAGTAAGTGGCAGGTGAGCAGGTGAGTTGAAACCTTTCAGCTTCAAACTTTTCCTGCGACGTGCATGCTCGTCACCTACTTTTGTTGTTGTCGGAAAAGGGTTCAGAAATGAACTGATGAATGAGTCTGTTTTGTTTGGTTGTTTAAAGGTTAATGAGAAACATGTATCTTTCTTTGAGAACTGTGGGTTGCCAGATCCCGTGTTTCTACGCCTTTTTATTGTTTGTCCTACTATATCATATAGTGTACATTGCTATTGTAATAGACCTGTGTTAATTATAGTCTATAGTCCTGTGTGTCTATTCTAATGTATAACTGTGTTACACAGCAATTAACTTCAGTGTGTCTAATGCTATACTGTACTATATACCATTAAATGTGTATAGTACAGTATATGCTATACTGCAGTATAGTCCAGTATACATCCCCTATGTGTTGGACTGTCCAAAGTCCACGAGGTTTCATTGATCACACATCATGGTTGTCCTCCAACAAACAGCCTCATTGTGAAAGTGTTTGTTGAGCTAAAAAGTGAACAGGGTTGGTTTACCTGCAACAGCTTGTATGAAAATGATTTGTGTACTTGTATCATGTTTTCAAAGCAGGCAGTTGTGAGGTCTTCTGGATTTTGAGGGGTTAGATGTTGCAGGATTCAGTCACGGTGACACAAGCAGTATTTGTCAGCCCCTGCGCTCTCTCTAGAACACAATTGTTTATTCATCAGCCTGTTTGGTCATTGTCGAGCCGAGTTTTGTTCTTTGTTGTGTTGTTTATTCTGTGTGTCTTTGTGCTTTGTCACCTGGTCCATTCACATTCTGTTTAAAGCGATGCTGAATATCTCTGAAGGCTTTTTTTGGGTTGTCTGTTGATATTAACATTTTGAAATCTCTCTGTCTACTTTTCTCCATCAGCTTCTCAGACATGGACCACAAGGATGCATTCACAGCGCTGCAGATGGTATGTTCAGATGTTATCACGGCTCTTCGTGGATCCACCAGTTCCTCACAAGGTGACAGTACTGATCGTCTGTTGGGGGTCATGAGACAGATTCAGGAACACGGCCAGGCTGTCGAACCCTTGATCACTGGATTTACTTCTGTGTATCATCATTTTGACTTAGATGCTCAGACCCCCGGCAATGGATATCGAACCTTAGTCAAGGTATCTCCATAAGATTCATCAAAACTCTCGTTTTATTTGCAGATGAGGGGTTATATGCAAATTATGGCATGTCATAAAAGTCTGTTTCTTTTATCAGACCCATAAAATGCTTTGTTGTGGCGTATGAATTTCTACAAATATGAAATTAATTTATTTTAAATTAGCTTTAAAGCCACAAAATGAGGATTGTTGTTGTGAAGAATTGTTTTTGGGAAGAATTGTCAGGTTGTAATTGCTTTCAAAGTCATTATTTTTTCTTCTGTGGAACACAAAAAGCAAATTTCAAAGGCACTGTTTTCAGCATAATAAAAGTTTTTAAAAAATTATCAAAATTTAAAAAGCATATTAAAGCGGTAATTTTGTTCGGTTCCTCATGCAAATATGTATTGTGCTTTCAGAAGATTTGGAATAAAATGCATAAATTGTAAGGATTACTTGTATGGTGTGTTTATGATCAATTTGGAGCTTGAGAGCTCTAGTCCCCATTCACTGTTTTATTAAATGGTAAAAGGTGGCCAGAACATTCTTCCAAAAGTTCACCTTTACACCTGTTTCAAGAAAAGTCACACTGGTTTGAAACGAGGGTGAATAAGTGTAAATAAATATTGTAAAAAATAGTGACTGTCACTTTAAGTTTCTCTGCTCTTGATAGGTGGTTCATTCCTGCACCCTTCACATCATCCAGAAAGCTGGTTACATCGCCTCCAACTGCAGCGGCCCATTCTTCCGAATGGAGCATAATGTGGCAGAAATGGAAGCGTACTGCAGTGCCCTGTGTCAGCTGCGGGCGTTGCTTTACCTGGCGCAGGTGTTACTGAATGACAATCCCCACGGGCAGCTCTACTCTCAGGGGGAAGGAGGGCTGAGTGAGAAATTCGTGCAGGAATACATCTCCATGCACAAGGCTTGTTTCTACGGCCGCTGCTTGGGCTTCCAGGTGAGATTGTGTCAATATTTCCTTGTTTGCAGGTTTCTTTCTCATTGTAGTTCTGATTTTGTCGCTGTTTTATGGTACCAGGAATTAAACGTGCATAATTGTATTTCCTCTTTCACTGGTGCAGGCAGTGTGTGGTATGCAAATTTGTTCCAGAAACGTGAAACCAGCCTGTGTTGTCTTTGTTCCTAGTTTTCTCCTTCGCTCAGGCCGTTTCTGCAGACTGTGGTCATCAGTATGGTGTCATTCGGAGAAAACTACAACAAACAGCAGTCAGGGCTGGGTCAGATTCCTCATTTTAGGATTAGATGATTCATTTAGTTCATGAATGTTCTGTTTGAAATCTTTATAGTCTTTAATATTAGCAATGATTTTCCTTTGGTCAGTTAAATTCTTTCTGTTTTTGCAGGTATAGCTGCTCTTTCGTTTTTCACCTCAGGAAAATATGTGATGGACCCTGAGCTGAGGGGGGCGGAGTTTGAACGCATCATTCAGAATTTGGATATGCAGTTTTGGAAAACGTTTTGGAATCTCACGGAGACAGAGTTGTTATCGGTGAGTACTGTACAGTCATGCTTATGTTTGGTGTCATCATAAAATAATGAAATATTTGTAAGATTAATACACTATATGGCTAACAGTATTCGTTGCATGTCATAAATTACATACATTTTTTCCATGTCTTTTTCACTCTAAAGGGTTTGTGTAGGATTGCGTCCAGTGGGGTGCAAGTGAATCTAACATTAACTGTCCCAGCTGAAACTCTGAGTTTGCCACTGGCCTCTGACCCCAGTCTCTCAGTCTCTGTGTCCCCCCCAGTTGCACACTGGGGTCCTGGGCCGGTCAACCTGCGTCTCATCTCACACACACTCCGACAAGGACAGGTGTGTGTGTGTTTACTTAACCATATATTCACAACAAATTTGTACCCAAAAGTGAGCAAAACCTGACAGCTGAGCAAAACGTCCTTTTGGAGACTTATTTGGAGAAATGCTATAAAAATATAGTAAATAAGGTTTTTGTTTTGTATAAATGCAGAATGTTTTCTGTGAAGGTTAGGGTTAGCGTGTGGGTTAGTATTAGGTTATATTGTTCGTAACTAGCTGTGAATAAAAACAATAGAATATGGATTGTCCCTATTTAGATAGATGAGTGTGTGTGTGTGTGTGTGTGTGTGTGTGTGTCTCACAGGACAGTGCAGAACTGCTGGCGTTTTCTGGAGCTGCGGGAGCTCAGTTATCTCTGCCGGCATCTTTCAGTCGTCAGACAGCTCCTCTCTCGCCGTGTCTGCTCATCCACTTTCACGGAGGAGGATTTGTCGCACAAACGTCAAAATCTCACGAGGTGCATTTACTGGATATTTTGTGTTCGCTTGAGCCACGATGTTCAAACCATCTCAACCTGTTTCATCTCCCCATACAAACGTTTTATATTACATTTATGTTTCTCTGTCTCCTGTAGAATTATTTAAAGAGCTGGTCGAAGGACCTGGATGTGCCGGTTCTGTCGGTGGATTACTCTCTGTCTCCAGAAGCTCCGTTTCCGCGGGCTCTAGAAGAGTGTTTCTACGCCTACTGCTGGGCTTTGAAGAACTGCCACTCGCTGGGTTTGTGTAACACATCTACAAACACAGATAGAGTTTCTAGAAGAGGATGATGGCGTCAGGGGCAACCGGGTTCATTCTTTATGTGTTTGTGTGACAAAACAAATATTTTTATATGGATTTACAATAAAAAGTCAACATCCTGTAAATAGAACAAAGCTTTCTTTGAAAACACACCCTGACACTTCAAATAGTCCACAACGTTTATATAACTCATTGAAGTTAACGTAACACTTTACAGTAAGATTCCTTTTGTTAACATTAGTTACCTTAGTTAACACGAATTTACATTAAACAATACAGCATTTATCAGCATTATCAGTCATAATCTTTGTTAATGTTAATGTTCGTTTCAAAGTTTACTAATATCTTAAATCAAAAGTTATATCTTTTAAGGTTAGTTAATGCACAATGAACTAATATGAACAATGTCGGCTGTATTTGCGTTAGCTAACATTAACAAGGATTAATAAAAACTCTAAAAATATATTGCTAGTTGTTGGTTAACGCTAATGTTAATAAACTGATTCTCATAGTAAAGTGTTACCAAGGTTACCTGTATAATGTATAATGCAGATAGGAAGCAATTAAATGTTAAGCCAGTAAAAATGGATGTGAATTAAGATTCACATGTGGACGTAAGTTCTTCAGACTCTTCTACAAGATTCAGGTTCCACAAAGAACTTTTATTTGTAAACATGAATGTGCGTGAACGTTGTGTGAACGTTGTGTGAACGTTGTGTGAACGTTGCGTGAACGTGAGGACTCTGGATCTGGCCCCACAGGCTCGACAGCAGAGCGTGTTTGTTTGGTGGGTGACAGTGCGGGTGGTAACCTGTGCATAACCGTCTCCATGAAGGCGATGTCTCACGGTGTGCGTGTTCCTGATGGGATTGTGGCAGCGTACCCAGCGACTCTCCTGACAACAGATGCTTCTCCATCCAGACTGCTGACTCTCATCGACCCTCTGCTGCCTCTCAGTGTGCTGTACAAGTGCATTGACGCATATGCTGGTGAGACCATTTATCTCATCTTATCTCATCTTTTATTTGATCTCATTTTATCTCATTAGCTTATTCATCATAAGCTTATTTTAGGTCTGTATTATTTTTATGGGAAACGTCAGGAACTCCTCGTACAAAGAATCTACGAAGTCCAAAAAACTTTTGTTTTGCATTTTTCTAGTTAAATTAATTTTTAATCATTACAAATGATGTTTCTTATGCTGTAATCTGTAACTTTTGCCTCTCTGTCACCACCTCTGCTTGAAAAGAAAACTGCAAGTTGTTTCCAGAGGTTATTTTCTTTATTTGGATGTTTAAATTCTGAACAACTGCTGTAAGAACAAGCTACAAACGTTTCATTATTCTCATCACACACATGCGATTTAGCAGCCAGGTATTTTTTCTGTTTAGGACGTATTTTCCTGGCAACCGAATATTCAACATCTTAAATTATAAATCTTATTTATAATCTTATTGTTTCCGGTTGGTGTAAAAAGATGAGAAAGGAGTTTTGAACACTGATAAGTCATGTACTTGCTGTTTATCTTACAATATCTGTCTTTTTCTCAGGCACAGGCAGTCAGTCAATACAGCCAGCACGGCAGATAGACACCCTGGCTGCGTTAGGACAGGATACAGTGAAGTTCTTAAATAACATCACACAGGGAGCAACCAGTTGGCTTCAGTCTTTAGTAGATCAAAAAGACAGACCGTCGTCTTCTTCCACCACATCGTCCAATGGGATTTCAGCGTTGGCTTCACGCACTGAAGACAGGCCACAGGAGTCCAGAGAATACCCAGAAAACTTTGAGCCGCTGCGGTCGAGGTGTCTGGTGGACATACAGACCCCTCGCACCCCAATTATGAAGAACCCGTTTGTGTCTCCTCTGCTTGCACCAGACAGTCTTCTCACGGGGCTTCCACCAGTACATCTAGTGGTAAGAGATGATTAGGCCGCTTGAAGATCAGTAGGTGCTGAAGCTGTTGTTTAACTCTTTGATTGTTCTCCTCAGGCTTCAGCTCTTGATGCTCTGTTAGATGATTCGGTGATGTTTGCCAAAAAGCTGAGAAACATGAACCAGCCAGTGACACTAACCGTGGTTGAGGGCCTTCCCCACGGCTTCCTGAGCCTCGTTCAGCTCTCCAAAGAAACCCAGGAAGCATCTGACGTATGTGTGAGAAAAATCAGAGAAGTTCTGCAGCCAGAGGAACTACCTGCTGCTCATAGGCAGCCAGGGCTGAACTAGATCTTTCAAACCCATGGGTGGTCCATCAGGTGCAATAACCGACCAGGAATTAAATAAATAAATACAAAACGCATTTTGACAGCTCATAAGCCAAAGAATTATTTAAAAAAAAAACAAAGGAAGGGTTTACAGTTTAAGTTTACAGTAAACATCTCAAACTTCTTAGTAAGTCCATCAAACAGAACTGAAAACAAACAAGCAAGCAGTCACACTCGTTTGTCCAACTCAAACGAAGTATTTCATTTATGCTTAATTTTACTGAAATATAATGAAACGCAGTCTTGCTAAGTAAGTTGTATAATGACCAGTCACTGACCAGATGAATGTTTTCAGCATCCACCAACATTGCACCATCGTGCCTCTACTGAAGCAATAAAACCTCTCCAGATTGTAACCATGACAACATTAACACCAACGCAAGTGCGCTGTTAGCAACAATGTATGTCATACTTTGACCTCAGCTTTCGTGAGAAATCAGATTGGTTCAGTTAAATACCATTTAAAGTGAAGCTGTAGCAAACAGCACATTTATAATTCACAAACAGTGTTTGCTTGTGACGTGCGTGTGTGTGGCTTTCCTGGATACGGTTTTCCTGGAAACTTTTTATACTGCTATCTACATATTTACCTTGTGTTAAACACTGTACCTCATCAGTCACCTTTTAAAAACAAACTGAAAACGTTTGCTCAACGTTACACAGCATAAGCAACAATGAATCAAACTGACTAGTAACCAGTTTGTGTTACCATGCAGAACTCTAAACCGTTAATTATAACCTCATTAAATACATCTGTATTTATATCATTTGACTCCAAAGGTTTTCAGAAGTTAATTAATAACATGCAATAATAAATTATTCATTGGTTTTATAAGTGTTTTGTTTTTGTGTCATTTCAAACAATCTAAAAATTATGTCTGGATTTAGAATGCTGAGGAACATAAATCCATTTATTATTAACAATAATTTGTCGATATTTGGTTTATTCTTTATTAAAATGAGATGATATTAAAAGATATTATTTATGGATAATATTATAATATTATTTATGGATCATATTATGGATAATATGAAAAGATATTATTTATGAAAAGATATTATTTATGGATATTATTTAAGATATTATGTCATTTTAAGGGAGGTTAAGTGTATAAATACATACATAGTTAATTTGAAGGTCACACATAATGTTTGGTGTTTGCATTCTACCTGATATTTTTATTTCCTTATTTAAATAACATTCCCATATATTTCTTGTAGTTGTCACAGAATATTTACTGCACTGGAATGTCATTAATCTCATTATGACAGAAAGGTCAGTTATCTCTTTATCTGATTGTTACGTGCACAGACATTCCTGATGACTCCTGTATTCTGAAAGACCTTTTTGTGTACGTGGCTGAATGCCTAGATAAATCCACAGGGGGTGAACTTTTGTCCTAAAGACACTCTGTTATGTGCAAGATCTTTGGTCTCTGAAACAATCACCGGTGCATAAACAAATCAGTTTCAATCAATCAAATGTGTGGAACTTTTGTACTTTACTTCTGAAGAAGTATTTTGCATTTCTTTTGACATTTCTGTTATTACAAATTTACGTTTGTTACCTACAGGACAAAACACAGGACAAAAACCTGAATTATATACCTGCAATATTATTATTATTATATATATATATAGTAGATTCTTGTTATATTTACAAGACACGCGTTTGAGACATACAGTGTGTGCAGTGTATATGGCTGTATATGGATCTGTATGTAAGATTGTGAGTCACAGGTCTGAGGTCAGTTGATGTGGAAGGAATGACATGGCAGCAGACAGTACGGTGCTACTTTCTGGACTTTACTGCCTTTATCACGACACGGCAATCTGTCTATATATAGAGCCTCTACCTTCTCAACACACTCACACAGACGAGGACGAGCTCTGGAGAAGACTGAGAGGTAAAAACTAACTCTAGAGGAAATGTTCTAGAGGAAATGTTCTAGAGAAATGTTCTTTATGTGCAATTCAATCGAGAAATGTCGGTCTGATCATTTGTTTCTTTTAGACCCAACACAACCATGAAGGTCCTTCTAGTTTTTGTTATCGCAGCTTTTTGTGGTGAGTTTATTTGTAACCATTTATTTTACAAAGGAAAGATAATTTACATGCAAATATTTTAATTAGGATTTAATCAACAGGTTGCCATGCCAACGTGATGTGGCAGGACCAGCCGGGGCCAATCAGTATGGACCTGGTGAAAAATGCATTCTGGAATTATGTCGCTCAGGCCACCCTCACTGCTGAAGACACGCTGCAGATGATCAGAAGTTCTGAGATGGGACAAGATATCAAGTAAGCATGTAGTGAATTAGAAGATAAACTGACAAAGAAACCAACCACAGACTTTGAAGATCACAAACATCTTTCTCGCTTTCTCTCTAGTGACAGGATCTCTAAAAGTACGGACGCCATAAATGAATACACTCTGGCCATTCATAGTCAAGTCACTCCTCTGACCCAGGACCTGCTGGACAAACTTTCACAGGAGGCAGATCAGTTAAAAATGCGTATGGAACAGGAAATGACATCGGTACAGTCCCAGCTCAAGCCTTATTATGAGGAGGTTAGAGATGATCTTCAAAAGCAGGTCGAGCAGCTGAAGAAGGAGGTGACCCCATATGCTGAGACCCTGAACTCTGAAGCCCTCAAAGCTAAACTGCTCCAGGGTGCTGAGGAGCTGAAGGCAAGTCTGGAGAGAAGTCTGACAGAGCTGGGCCCTCAAACTGAGGAGCTCAAGCAGAAGCTGGACCAGCATCTCCAGGACTTTCAGATGAGCATGGCTCCATTAGCCCAAAGCTTCCAGACTCAGCTGGCCCAGAGAAGCCAGGAGATTCAGAAGAACATTAATCCCTATACAGAAGAACTGATAAGCAAACTGGATCCATATGCTCAGGATCTGAAGGCCCAGTTATCATCTCTCTGGGACTCTTTTACCAAGAACAAGCAGTGATCATCCTTCATAGACTTTCTGGAAATGCTACAGAACAGTTCACTTGTTACGTTCAGGTTTATATAAGATTATAGCTTTAGATTTATTGTACAACATTTAGAGTCTCACCAAAATGTCTTTGTTTGTTGCTAATGAATGTTGTTAAGAAACTGCTAAATAAAACAGTGTTTGATATCAAACAAAAACATCTACATCTTTGTTAAAGTCAAATGTATAATTTATTTCTAATGCTGTCCTACACCATATTTTTATGACTAGAACGGTTTTAAGGCCTCAGAACTTCTATTACGGCAAAACAAATACACAAGGGTAGCAGAAGAGAAGCCAAGATGCTGCTCAGCTTTCATTAAGTCACCACAAACATAAAGCTCACCTCAATGACAGGAAACTACCTGACATCTACAAACTGCTTGAGATTGTCTGAAAGCCAGAAACCCTATGAGTCATATTGAAGTTGTTGGGCTTGTCTGGGTCCTGGATAAGATATTCAGTCTGTCTGTGTCACATGCCCTGTGTCACATTTAAGTCAAATCCATTTGT
>JAZGTK010022688.1:0-10194 GCA_036877625.1 Ambastaia sidthimunki | reverse complement strand
TTCTTTAAAGACAAACGTGTAATATCATAATTTCGCTCAATGAAGTTTTTCTGCTGTTGTGATTTTACTGTAATATACAGTAATAAACACACTCTCTTTTTGGTGTTCAAGGCAGTCTTGATGGCTTGATATTTATTTGAGTGAGAGCGCGAGCCAAGTGTGCAAGTTGGCAACCCTGCTAACAGACACTACAACTACACAAATAACTGTATCCAGATCGCTGTCTTTTTCGTTCGTTTCTCCAGATTCCTTCCCACTTAAGTCTAGTTCAGGGTCAGAGAGCTATCTATCAAAATCTCACTAGCCAATAAGAGTAAAGCACAACTAAGCCCCGCCCAAATGTGAGGTTTGTGGCAGAATGTTGAACGTAGATATGTGGATTTAAAACTGTAAAAGCGTGAATGAAAACTCTGATGTGCGAAAAAGATTAGAAAAAATGTAAAAAAAAAATACGATTTGTTTGAAAACAATGCTATTTTTTTGTAATTGAGTTTGTTTTATTTTCAGTGTTTTTCTTTTTTTCAAATTATTTTTGTCTGTTTTTTTAAAATTGGCGTTCATTCTTATTGTCACAAAATTAGTCCCATACTCTGTGCTTACATACTTATTTTAGTACCACCGAATACTCAATAAAGCGGTTCTTTTTCACATATTTTCTGCTTTTTTGTTCTTTGAACGTGACTTAGATGCTACTGTTATGCTAAATCCTGATTTATAAATCTGACAAAAACACCATGATATAAGTTAAAGACAGCATGTATGCAGTGAGTTCGGAGCGGGGTTAAGTTAGTTCGGACATATTGACATGCTACCAGCGGGAGTCACTACGGTACGCACAGTATGTCAATATTTCCCATTAACCAAACGCTTTTCACCTGCCACACGATCTCACCGTTTACAGCCATCTGACACTCCGCTGGATGTACGGGAACACACAGACAGTGCAGTCCTGCCCTTATTTACGTATTAGTCACCTTACCTCATATCTTATTTCGCTGCTTTATTCGTAATGGAGCGTCGCGCCTGTCACAAGATCTCTCGCTGTTTACATTAACCAGACATACTGCGCACGAGAGCAAACAGGCAATTTCAAAAAATCAATATCAGAAAATCAATATCAAGTACTAAGACATTTTTTCAATTTCATTGTTATGTATGAGTAACTGTGCAGAACATTTGAAAAGCTTCAGGGCACCATATTAGGAAAAATGACAAACCTGTTTTGAAAAACGAACAGCTGTGTAAATCACATGACCCCAATCCACCACTTACGTGCTTAAGAAATGAATGCAAGATCACATGCACATCAATAACTTCTACTCTCTTCTTTTACGATTGTGTGGAAATACTAACTAAATGTCATAGGTCTTAAAATAAGACTTTTATTTCATTTTATCTTTTCTATGCCTTTTACAATTATATACAATATACAGGCAGCACATAGTACGTTTTATGTCCAATAAACAATCAAACTGTGCAGAAGAAACTGGAAGGAAGTTTTTGAGAATGGTATTTTAAAAAGGGATGATAGAAAACAGGTGATACATCCTAAAAGTCCTTAGTATGTACAGAAAAAGCCAAGAAAGCATCAAAAGAAATGCAACAGAAGATAATAGAATTCATTTTCCCCATATACATAACAGTTAAAAAAAATATTTCCCCTCACCCAAATAACATTTTTTGATTTGGTCACCAGACTTCAGTTTGTCATAGCCAATGCAATTACACAAAGTGATAAAGGTTACAATGAAGAGTGAAATGGTGCAAGTGTATAAATGCTAAAGTGACTTGATGAAACAGTCATAGTGCTCTTCAGAGCTGACATACAAAAAAGAAGAATGTGAGGTATATTAAGGTTAATGTTTCTAAATGCTTTTGGAAGCTGCAAGAAGAGCCCGGGGTCCATACATACACAGACTCACACATCAACAGTACGCACTTGATATTTTTAAGATATCCTCTGAATGAAAACTCAAGTGAAATGACAGCAATACAAAAAGGTCCTTTACTCTTCAGAAACCATGTTGCTTTTCCGGTAAAGATTACTGCTTGTCTCACAGAATGCGACGGTTCTCTTTTAACCAGCTGACAAAAGGCACATTGCTTTAAATCAGGCAATATTACTGTACTTCAGATCACTCCAGGAAAAAAATTTAAAGTCAAAAGAAAGGAAAAAGTCCATTCAGTGCATGAAACTAGATTCACGAAGGCCTTTTTTCATAGTCTATATTTACAGCATCTACGCTGACCAAAACCACATTATAACATATCTTAAATTTAAGTTACACTGTTCAAGTACCATTTTAAACAGATTGTGATCCTGACAGATTGTGCAAAAATCAAACTTGTTTAGTGTATACTCACAATATAATGATAAATAAAGGGTTTCAGGAAAAAAATGTACAGCATAGATGATGCAAAACTAAAGATTCTTATTTAACTGAAAGGTGATGTAAACTGCATAAGCAACATCCCTTAAGACTTCTTTGACACATCCTTCACACAGTTGACCTTAAATGGAGGTGCTTTAGAAAAATATTGTGAGTTACATTTATAAGCCACTCAGCTTAAAAAAAGTCAGAAAGCCTTCTAATGATGAGTCATGTAATACACCAAACCCATTAACAAGATTGCAACATGGAAACAAAAATAAAACAAAAAAGACAAATCAAACAATTGCTCAGTCCAAACAGCTCCTTTCTATAGTGGCCACGAATTGTGTTTTGCATGTATGAACCCAGGCTGCAGGGTGAGCCAGAGTGAGGTGACTGATTTGTGTAAGATCTAAGAGTATGAATGCACAATACACAAAGTGCAAGTGTGCGTATGGACATGCTGCACCAACCTAAAAGCAAGGAAAATCAGGCAAAAAAATCAGGCAAAAAAAAATTAAAGATACATATTTAGATATTTGTGATTTTTCTTCATCATTGTTGCTCTAATCATCATCTTCATACACCAGCTCTTGATTGTGTCAAGATTCCACTGCTTCCCATGCAACCCCAGGACATCAATCAGCGATGATGTCACGGGGGATCATTTGGGAATTGGGAGGGGCCATCTTTCCCATAGTTCCCTTTCTTGGAGGTCTTTAAGACTGGGAGGGGTAGCAAATCACTGCCAGGACTCAGGAGGAAAATTGTTGACCTCTGCCAGGTCTTGAAAAGGAGACCCTTTGTGAGTGTATGTCAGCTTGATCCGCATTCGCAACTGTTGCTGTAACAGAAAATGTCACGTATATGCATCAAGCATATGCCAAATGCACATATCTATTTTCATTAAAGATCTAAACTGGAACACAGCATGGCCTGTGCCCACACTGATGTTTTACCTTCTGAGGGTTGAAAACTCTGATGACCTGTGTGATGTTTCCCTTGTTGAGTGCTGGAACTACATTACTGCTGGGGGAAAGAAGCTGCAGCTGGTATGTCTGGAAAAAAACAAGAATGTTTTTATATTAATTTGAACTTAGTCATATGGTTGTTCCTTTACATTCAGCAGACACTCAAAGCAGTTTACAAAAGTGAAAAAAGCAATTTTCCCAATTCATCATGAGTACTGTTGGCAAACATACCCGATCTTTGTTACCAAGTCAGAACTAACAAATAAAATAGTAATTTGCGCAAATTACTAAAGAAGGGGCGTACAGAAAATCGGGTCAACCCGGTACTGATGCACAGGTAGTCAGTCAGGAACTTCTCATGATGCTGCAGCTCTGAATTTCCAAAAGCACATGGGCAAGAAGATGTAAGGATACACATACAGAAATACTTAAGGCAGATCACAGGGACGAAAGCTGTGAAGTTTTGTGACAAAAGACATCTGGATTTATTAAAAGAGTTCAAGCAGGTAAGTTTCTTTTAATTAATTAATTTATTTAAAAAAACACATTTATAAAGCAAGGATACATTCAAAGAATAAAGACAACTGGAAAAGAATAATCAGTCAGAGTAATAAATCCAAGAGATAAGTAGCAAAGGAATATTTGGAATTGTGCATCGAAAAGAAGAATTTTCTATTAGACATATTCTATCAACCATGTCAGGGCAAAGCCAGAAACAAGAGGCAAGAGATGAGAATTTTGTAAAAAAGCAACACTTAGGTACAGCAATATAATGACCGCAAGACCGCCGCAAGACCGCCGCAAGACAGCCGCAAGACCGCCGCAAGACCGCCAGACTCAGCAGCTAATAAAATTGGCGATTTTTATCGAATTGGAGAACAGGTTTAGTACTATGACCAGAACAGAAGCCAGATTGAAGGGGGTGATCGTTCTGTGACAGATGTGATTGTAACTGCACAGTAACAACTTTTTCCAAGTAATTTAGCAATAAACAGAAGCTTGAATGTTGGTTGAAAAATATTCATAGTTAAGTTTTTTTTTTAAGAGTTTTTTTAGTACTCAGGATACAGCAGCAGATTTAAGTGAACAGGGGACAGCACAGAAGAGAGGGAGCAATAATCAAATGAGCAATGAGTGCAAAAATAACATCAGCAGGCTTTATGGAGAGGTGTGTGGACAGGATCTAATCAACAGATAGAAGAGGTTGTTCTTCATGTTTGCTGTCTCAGCTGAAGGTCTGGTAAGAGTAAAGCTAAACAGCACATGATGCAAAGAAGAAAAGGAGAAGACCAAAGAGATAATAAGACCAGACATAGGAGGCGCAGGAGCAGTTGGAGTAAATGAATCATATACATTTAATTCTGTCCGTTACAAAAGTGAAAAAATAAACTGCAGTAGTCATTAGAACCAGAGAAACACTGGGGTGACGGACAGATTAGTTTACGTATAGTGGAAAATAATGCCTGGGGTTTGCTTTTAACACAGCTAATAATAGAAGAAGAATATGTTGTGTGTGTTGAATTCAAAGTCTACTGTTACTTCCGCTGCTGGTCACAAAAATCCTGGAAATATACTTCAAGGCCATTTTTCCTGTATCAACATTCATGGCTTCTACCAATTTGTGTGAGAATTTGGTACTTTGGTAAAAACCTATCTAAGTCTTGCAAGTGTTATATTGAGAGAGACTAGCAGATTGACAGGAGAAGTAATAAAATAAAGGTTAACAAAATCTTGATATTACCACAACTATGAGAAGGAAAAGTCACGTTAAAGTGGATTAAAGTAGTCAAAAATAGTGGCAAGCTCACTGGTATTGGAGCAATCAGTATAGGCAAATCACCCAACAGTATAACATAAGAATCAGTAGCACAGAACAGAGTAAGTTATTCACAGAGTTTAAAGAAAAATCCATAAATTTAGGAGGGTGATAGACTAATATACTATAAAGTGTAGTATCTGTAAGCACTTTAAAAACCCAGATAACATTTTAGATGCTTGACTATCCAGTTTTCCCTCTAAACAGTAACAAACAAAAGTGAACATACCTTTGGTACTGCAGCCTGGAACACAAAGTCTGTCATGTCAGCCTCAGTGGAGTTGGAGGCATGAATGGTGATAACAGCAACATTAGGATTGGGGTTGGACCTCTCAAATGTGAACTCTATTTTCAAGCCATTTTTGTTGTACACCGTCATTGGTGGAATGCCTGTGAAAGGAAAACAAATGTCATAATGGTTCTGTCCCATTTTGCAAAGCTCCTGAGACAGAGACTTTTAGTTTAAAAGATATGACTTTACCCGCTGCATTGTCACTGAAAAGGGTCTGTGAGGTGAGACCATCCAAAGGGAAAGGGGGCTGGGACAAGAGCATGGATGGAGCAGGACTGGGGGTTGGATCACCTATAGAGTGGGAAAAAAATGTTGTGAGGAGGATTTAAAGCAGGGTGAACCTCCTTGCTCCTGGAGGTTCAGAGTTAAACTCCATTCCACTCCATAAGCTGGTTCAGTTGTGCTTAATTAGGGTTGGAGCTAAACTCGTGACCACGGATTTAATTCGTCATCCTAAACCTATGACTTACATATATCAATTGAACACAAAATGAATTGTTTACGCTACGAAAGGGACTGGGCACAACATTGCAAAGCATTAAACTAATGTCCATACAATGTTTGTTCTGTATTACATATATATTTTTAAACAATATGATACTGCTGTCTGTGTTGCCAGGATGACAATCTTCCCTCTATAGTACTCAATATCAGGAATAATAGAATATAATGTGGTTTGAAACAATATAAAGGTAACTCATGACAGAAACCCATTTTTGGAGTCTAATGATGGCACTATATATAAAGTCTGTCTATATATAAAGGTGATACAGCAATGGCAGGATCAACATTATGTCATCAATGATAAGGGATGCACAGAAACCTACAAGGGACTGAATTTATTATAGAGCAGCAGAAATCAGAGCAGAGTGCAGGCTGACCTGTGAGAGAGAGATCTCCCAGCAAATCCAGCAATTTGCCTCCAGCTGAAGCAGGGTTTGTGGGAACAGTCATCTGAATAACAGGTACATCACTCCCTCCTAGTAGGTCTAATAAAACATTTGCCTGTAAAACAGACCATTAGTGTTATTGTTTTATCACAACTAAACATCCTTCTTATAATTTATTATGAACATTAAACTACTCAAGCAGTCTCACGTGATTGGCTGGCTGAGTGATGCTGGGCAGATTTTTTGTGTCCAGTACAGATGATTCTGTTTCCCCATTGGTCTGCACAATCTCTGCTGAGCCATTAGTGGCAGATTTCTCCATGATAGGCATTCGCTCTAGTAATGCAGGTCTTCAAGGGGGGAGTAAGTAAAAGGCTATAAAGACAGTACATACATTAGAAATGAAGTGATGGGCTGAACAGTTGCGCTTACCTCATGTGATCATATTTTTTGAAAAGTGCATTGTATTCCACTGCTCTCTGCTGCAGCTCCACATCTATGTTGCTGCCGTATACTGACACCACTTTTTTGATTCGGCTGTAGGTGAGGCCAAAATTGAAGATCAGGTCATAAATTCTAGGTAGGGGCAAACTCAAGCAGATGCGTCTTTATTCATTATTCATACATGAGTCATAAGAGGTATGCTCACTTTACACTGCTGAAACGAGTGGACAGCTTCATGATAGCTGTGAGGGAGTAACCTCTCGTTACAGGGGTGGACAAGTTAGAGACTAGAAGACCTTCCAAAACATCAAGGACCTCGTCTTCTGTAACCTGTGAAGAAAGGGAATACTCATGGTACATTTATTCTGCTTTTAAATTAAGTTCATGTGTGTGGGTTATTTGAAGGGCCTTCATCGGCATTTACCTGAATAGGCTCCTCTTCCTCACACTGGCCTGACACCAACAGGTCTCCGTATTCTCCTATGCACCAGGACGCCACCTGTACTAGAGGTTGCTGTACAATAAACAGCAAGTTTACACAGTTAATTTTAGCTCATCAGCATGATCCAAACACTGTATGAAAATACAGTAGCAGTCTAAGCTGTATGAAAGGAAAATAGCAGTCTAAGCTGTATGAAAGGAAGTCAATCAGTCATACAGGTCTGAAATTCTAAAGACAATAACAGACCTGAACTTTACTGAAAACACACATTATTATGATGTTCTAACCTGTGAGATGTCATCCAGCAGGGCTTTGTAGAGTCTCTGTACAGTGTAGGCATGCATCTCTACACTGTTTGTGATGAGCTGTATGAGATAGGGCACAGAGTCATCCCTGACGTAACTCCCCGCCTATAAAAGCAGATAAACCAAAATGTCATTGAGAAGATCGTTTTAAATGACCAAAGGATGCACAGAACCCAGACACATATAATGGCTGAGATTTTAAAGTAGTTTTTAGAGATAATACGATTTTACTTCACAGTCTACAAATAAGTCATCGGCACACAAAAACACTCATGATTGTTCTACAGTGTGCCTTCAGTTTAAATCAAGTGAAGTCATCATGATAGTGATATAACTCAACAAAGACATTAAAGCAGCATGTAGTGAGAAATGAGAATGTGATATTTACCGTTGTCAAAACCCTCATAATGGTGTCTATGTGCCATCTTTTAGAAGGGGCGTATCTGCAATAGACCAGGCAAGCAATCCGAATCATTCAGATACTCAGTTTAAAGTGCTCATATTATTCCTTTACGAATATTACCCTTATCACAGTGTGTAATGTAGCTGTATGTGAATGCAAACTGTTATAAAAGTTGTAAATCTGAAAGTTCACGATAAATAAAAATAGCCTACCAAAGGAAAAAAAAATTGACTCTGAACTGCCTTAACGAGTCATTGTCTGTTCAAACATATTGTCTGGTCTGTATATACACGTTACGGCATAACACACTTTTAAGGCTCGCCTATGGTCTTCACTGACCGCAGGCAAATAACATACACCCGCCATCAAACATCTCTGCTAGTTCGTGATCACATCATGTCATAAACACGCTTATTATACTACCGGTCGTAGCTTCCTTCATGACAGCAGAGCTTTTTAACTTCACTTAGTGATCTGATACAGTTCTTACACATGCCTCTCAATAAATCACAAATCCAATAACAGTGCTATCACATCATGTACCACAAACTAAGTTTAAACTAACCACTGAGAAAAGTCATGCTTGCGATGGAGCAACATGTTGAACAACAACTACATCTAACTATCTTTCCGCTCAAATTGATAGTAAAATCAGTGCAATTCTTCTGTCCATACAGTATCTCTCGGAATTAATAAGCCACCGGAAATAATTTTAACTTTGATCATTTCATTTCTGATACACATTACATGTGGGAATACCAATCACAACAGACCGGGCCAGCTGACCAATCAGAGCTGAGTAAACTTACAGAAAGGTGGGGTTTCAAGAAAACTAATCTTTGAACTGCTTTGAACAAATAATTTTAGAATATCTGAGAAATGAGGTGATATTAAATGTATATTATGAGGAAACGACAATGTTCTTTGATGCATGCTTGTTGTAGGAGACCCCAAAGCAAAATTAGGAAACTTTAAAGTGGCATAATAGGGGCACTTTAAGATCAAGGAAACCAATTAAAAATCATCAGATCAAGAAAAGCTTTTAAACCTGCTTAACCAAATTCTGTCAGATAAGTTATCAGCAAGTCCAGGTTCTGTCAATGGATCAATCATTTTATCATATTTAGCCTTACAAAAGCAAAAATACCATAAAAGTAGTCCATATGTGAACTGTAAACTAATTCATGACTCTTAACTGGGCAAAAAGAAAATGAAATTGTTGGTCCTTCTCACATGAAATATTCTAAAGAACTCATCACATTAAATATAGTGCCTCACTTCTCAGTGGCCAGGAAGATCCCTGATGCACAGTCAGCTTTGAATTCATGGTCACAGGAGTCCAGGAAATACAGGAGCTCTTTCATCATGCCCCGAATGTTGTTGCCATTGACCAGGGCAAAGCTCAGCTCCATTGCACGCCTGCGGATGGACATTGAGGGTTGCGATTGTTTGGGGAACAGTGCCAATCCTCTTACATGCAGCATTTTTGATCAGAAGAGATGTAAAACACATACTGCCAGGTGATAAATTACCTTTTAATGGACACATCAAGGTCTTTCAAACAGTCTACAATAGTGCTTCGATGTCTCTGTACAGAATTGTGGTCTGTCTGAACCGTCTTCAATAGAGATGTCAGTGCCACATATCTGAGGGGGTGGAGCAATAATGTCAAGGCTGTGTTTTACACAATCAAGTCTAGTGTGCACATAAAATATGCTATTTTGGTCAACAGTTGGGCTGTCATCAGAGACAATGAGATCATCATTTGTAACACTCAGCCGATGGATCACTCAAAGACTTCATCACAAAACAGCAAAACTGTTTTCTTTCATGTCCTTTTACAATCAAGCCTAAACAACATCCAGGTCAGAGTCACAGGTAAAACAACATACCTGATGTTCTTGTCATTGTTGAGAAGAAAACGCCCTAGAATATTAATGGCTAAAACCTAAATAACAAGAATAATAATATTGTTGTCATGTCCCAAAGACAGAATATTATGAAACAAGCTACAACTTTAATGAATCAATGATCGACTAGGCCATGTTGAATTTAGCAGCTACTGTCATTCATAAATTTAATTCATCATTCCTGCCCCGTCTGGCTTTCTAAACACACAAGGGCCCCTGACAATTATCACAAAATCTATCAGGACTGCATTTCTCAAAAGCATCGTAGACCTAAGTATACTGTAGAACTATTTGCACCAATGGTCTCTACAATTAACTACGTTATCAATGATTTTGAGAAACGCAGTCT
>JAZGTK010022687.1:0-10194 GCA_036877625.1 Ambastaia sidthimunki | reverse complement strand
TCTACACAAGAACACAAGACACAGCAGCACCTTAACATGGCCAGTAAAAATGAGGCTAAAGCTGCCCACATAGGTTCATAAATATTCCCACAGAGGTTCAGTAGCTGCTTCTGTGTCACTGTTGAGTAAGCAGATCTCATTCAGTGCCTCACTGTAGGTTCATCAGAGCGGTCACTCATTAAAAGTCATTTAACCGGCCTGCACAGAGTCCATCCGCTAATCCAGCGCTCTTATAAAGAATGAGTTTCCACGAGTTTCCAGTCAGACATTTTCCTGGCCAAGCAGGTCAGGGGAAAATTTCCTTCACTGCTCTTCAGAGTCGAGCCATTATAAAGTAGCAAAAATTAATGACAATTGACATCTGTGCTTTATATAACGCATGAATATCTGACACTAAACTAACTGAACAAATTTACATGATTCATGATGTATAATTTTGCTTAGTAATGAGAGAAACTGATGTGTATACAAAGATATAAAATGATACAATCACTGATATTAAAGATGCAAACAGTCTTTAAGAGCACACTGAAAAAACTAAGATCAAGTTTCACATTGTTTGACCTATTTTAACATTCCAGTATCAGGGCAGTTCTCTCTCTCTCTCTCTCTCTTTCACATGTGCGCACACACACACACACACACGGCAACCAAACACACACAGCAACCAAACACACACACACACACAGCAACCAAACACACACGGCAACCAAACACACACAGCAACCAAACACACACAGCAACCAAACACACACACACACACAGCAACCAAACACACACACACACACACACCAATCAAACACACACACACACACATCAATCAAACACACACACACACACACACAGCAATCAAACACACACACACACACAGCAATTAAACACACACACAAACCAAACACACAGCAATCAAACACACACACACATCAATCAAACACACACACACACACACACACATCTTTCAAACACACACACACACACAGCAATTAAAGACACACACACACACATCAATCAAACAAACACATGCACAGCAATCAAACACACACACACACATTTCTGGTCTAAACAGATCTTATGATCAAATCAAATTCAGATCAAATTCTTCCAGGACACATAAAGCCCGGCCAGCCTGCAGGAGATGCCGCTTTCTGCCTGCCATTATCATTCTGTATCGCTTGTTTTGTGTTAAAGCTGTTTCGTCTCCATCCATAATCCAGAGTTCATGTTTAATCTTTGCGGTAAATGCAGCTCTGCTTCTGTTCTGATGGCCACCAGGAAATCAGCAACAGATGTGATGTGTTCACACTGATTCTTACACTAGCCATAAACAATCTTCCTTCATGGCATGCAGTCAGAATTTCAAGAGTTTAAACAGAAGGATTGTCCACGTCCTTCTCTGGACTTTATAAATCCATGTATTGCAGCTTCTGTGTTTGATTAACTCCTCACTTTCTCTAGATTTTATTTTATGTCTTTATTTCCATTACATTTACCGTGTATGTGTTTCGTTTCTGTTCTTTAAAAGTGTACAGGTACGTACATGTGCAGGTTTTTTGTATTTTAAAAGAGGCTATAGATGAAGCTTTACCTACAACTTCAACACAGGACTATGAACTAAATTATTTCTAAATGTTGTTTTTCTCATCTCACACAGTTTGCCGGGTGTTTTGGAAGGTTTAGCTTTATCATGGTCAACTAGGCAGAAACTATATCAAAAAGACTAATAAAAAGATTTCTAATAAAGATCAGCTGTGCCAATGTTGGATGCAAACAAACTTCAGCTGGCCACCCAAGCAGAACATATTCAACCCCACCCATATTCAGCCACATACTGCCGAACACCCAAAGCACTGAAATGATGAAACCCAGATGATTATCATTCTAGAAAACCTGGACTTCCCCGAGGCTTGTGCAACATTTTGGGCCGTGGAAGACATCTGTGGAAGACAGTTACCCTGCACAAATGAAAGTCAGGCACTAGTAAGTGGACCATTAAACCACAGGAAAACCTCTGGCTCCAGCTTCAGAATAACCAGCTTCCCATCCCTGTTCCTCAACTCCCCACCCTCAGACAAATGAAACAGGAAGCAGTTTCAGGAAGACCCAGCAGGTGGGAATGACGCTGAGTGACAGAACAGGAAACGGTCTGTTAGGCAGTTAACAAACTGACAGTGGCAGGAGAAATAAAACAGGCTGAAATTAGATTCCTAGGTATACTGTTTTCTACTGAGTCATGTTAATAAAGGCAGCATTAGTACTGAAGAGGCCTGTGACACAGCTGTTGCCCTGATCAGAGGGGGAGAGCGTTTCTCCATCCAGTTTCTCCTTCAGCCTCCACACTCTACAGATCTGTTTTCAAACCCACTAAGCTGCTTACAGACACATAGGTGCTTCCAACTTGAGGGCTTCTCCAAAAGAGAGGCAGCACAATTATGATTATATGGCCATTATATTATTATACGTTCTTATGGCCATATTGTCAGACAGCACTGTGTGTATCCTATATTGATTCAGTTTTTATTTAATGTTGACTATAAGCAGTCATGACAATTGGATTCCCAGAGATTCTCAAGTTTATAGTCACCAACCTAACGACACACCTGCTGCTGTCATTAATGTCAAAATTACAATGTTAACTACTTTAGCAGTGTTCAGAAATCTAATCCAACACACACATCATCTTCAGATTGAACGCTGTATCTCTTTCAACATTTGTACGATAAAAGACTTTCATTTACTACAGCTGTTCGCCCAGCGAGCAAAAACAAATATGCGGCAAAGTGCTGAGACAGCAGAAAGTGTTATTTTAACTGTGATTAATAACGTTACATTCGATGGGTTTCTATGGAGAGCTTCCAGAGCACAACTACACAACCAGTGTTAGCTGTAGACCTCAGGTTGCTCTTACCCTCAACACGTGAATGAGAGACTTCTTGAAGAAAAGTGAGAACATTTCAGAAGGTCAAGCAGGGTGAAATGATGCTGCAAGCTGCAGATTCTAGTTCTGATTGACTTTTTCCTACATGGACAAGATCATGGGCTAATAATTCTTGCTAAAAATCTTATTTCTCAAGCATAAGGTCACTGGGTCATCAATGCAAGATCTGAAAACATTTTTTCCTCTCTGGCAAAAAAAAATCAAATCAAACTAACACAAAGCCAAAAGGCCAGAAATCTGTGTTTGCAGACAAAGACATGCAGTCAGTGTGGTGAAGTTTGAGGGAAAAGCTGACTGTTGCTCCGAGATCAGAACTAGGACAAATTTAAAGGTTGCAGCAGTTTTTATAATGAACCTAATGCTGTTACAATTTTATATTGCAATGGTAATACGATTCACTCCTGCTACAATCATATAAGACATTTCCTGTCAACAAAGGAAACAACAGACAGTCAGCAGTTTGTGTAGATAAATTCAGGTGACCTTAACCCTTGGCAGGAAACTGAGGGTTCTAAAGAGGCTCTGTGAGCTGAACACAGACACAGTGGCCCTCAACTGACTCTACTGCAAAATTATTGCTATATATTATATTGGGTATGAAGTACTAAAATAATTATCACACAAAAGAGTCTAACTGAAAAACAGAAATGAACTGACTGTACTGTATTGAGAATGAAGGGCACTCGTGTCATTTTACTAGCTCATAGACAGTGACAGATGAAAACAGCGGTGCTCATTCGGATGAACAGCCTTTGACAAAGTCCATGGTGAGTTCTTCCTTTCAAACTTCTGATTTCCAAACGTATGTGATTTGTTGTAATTTATTGCATGCATTCAGCACTGTGTTCCCCTGCTGTCCATCAGCCTATCAGAGCAGACCTGCACTGACCCGTCCACTCAGATCCACAGCTGTGACATCCTCATTCACCCTGGACGCCCAGCGACTGACTTGAAAACACATCTGAAACAAATCTGACCTGAGAGGAAACTTCACCCGTTTATGAAGTTCTAGTATTCGTGATCTGTGTGATATCATCTCACTCCATTTTACCAAAGTCAGCATGTTTCCAGCAAACTGGACCACTCCTGTACACCTACAATTACAGGAAGCCCCCAATTGTTTTGTAACATCTTGCAACACAGATGAAATAGATTTTAATGTGCCTTTGTAGGTGGAAGCAGCGCTGTATGTTCCTGGAACAGCTGTGACAAACCCAACAAGGAAGCCATGCTGAAGGCCAACCAGGAAATGCAACCTTGAGAAGCAGGAATTCTCTGTGAGCAAAATTCAGCTCTGGGAGTCAGACTCGAGTGACATTCATAAAAGTGTCTTATGTAAGACTTTAAAAGAACTTGTTATACTAACTAGGAATGTTAGACGTCATAGCATCCAAAGGTGACGTTCCTCTTTCTTTAGGACTGATGTCGGGTCAAAAGGTCTTGGACATAGAACCTCAGCAGTTGTGTCAAGGCACAGAAGTCTTAAAAGGTTTAAAGTGGCTGAGGGTTCAAGGTCTGGTGCTGCAGAGCGTTCAGCCTCTGAACGGGACTCTTGTGAAAGATCTTGGGCTGTTGTAAGCTCTATTAAGTGAGGAAATTGACATACAGAAGGTTCTTTTTGATCTTTGTATATTCAGAAGCTCACAGAAGTTCTGCTAGCTTTACAAAACAAGTCTGACTCTTGTACAACCACTTTTTGAATATTTCAAGAATTTAATATATCATATATGCTATACTTAGAAAACTCTCATTGAAATTCAAAAAGCTGTCAAAAAAGATAAACCACCAGCAGGTCAGCTAGTCTTCTGATGCAGTTATAGATGAATTGATCACAACTCTTTAGCCTGTTGACCACCACAGATTCTGATTCCAGTCTGTTTACACTGGAGCATGTGAGCACCTCAGAGGTTTCAGGGATCTGTGTTTCAAACTCTCCTCACAATCTTTTAGGTAGTCTGTGGCCGTAACATGCTGGAACTCAATGAAGTAAATCTAATTACTTCTGGAGACCACTGTGATGGCACAAGAGGACTTAAAAATCACATCCACAAAATACTCTCCTGACTCTCCTCCAAAACAATATGTAATTCCCCCTTCAGTGGCTTCTACTGGACAGATGAAAGAGCTTCAGCAACAGACCACATCCTTCATGCTCCAACTCACATTCACTTCAGTGTGATGGAAACGTTGAGCTCAGAAACCTCATTTCATCCTCCACTGCCATTAGATCACATGTGGGATCAGACAAACAGATAAATCAGACTGCTGTGAAAAACAGGGGCATCCCTGTGGGGACTCAGCAGAGCTGAAGTTCATATTCATACAGGACAGACTTGTGTGGCTCTCCTCAAACTCAGAGGTGCTAATCCATTTTCCAAGAAAAGGCAATAAGGGACTTTTCTGAGTTAGAATTAGACTATATATAAGGTTTACATCATTTGCACAAGTTTATATCTATATGTTTGCATGCTTCAGCTGAGAGAAATCTAAAAAATAAGCACACATGATATATTGGTGGCCTTATTGGCTGTTTTACATCTCATCGCCAGTATTGTCATCAGTATATTATGTATGCTTATTTATTAGCTTTTAAAAGTAACCCAATGCCTCTGAAAAACATCTGTTTTTCATTACTGTACATGTTTTCATGTATTACAAATACTTATTTGATATTATTAAAACAAAAAATGTGTTGGCATTGGCAGCCATGCCTGCATGTGACTCTAAAACCTCTCCCATCCTTTAAATAAAAATGAATGAGTAGTGATGGTGCCATCTCATCCCAATGGAGGCTTCCTGCCTGCAGGACTCTTGTTTTTATTGGTAGGTGCATTGAGGCCTGCAGTCAGAAGGCTAAATGTGGAAACTGGGTCTTCTGGCAGCTGGCCACAGCAGTCGTCCAGAGTCCTGGCGCCTCAACTGCCCTCACCTGTCTGATCCACTTGAGTTCTGACAGCTGAGAAACAGTGAAACTAACAATTGCAACCTTATATGTTCACTCTACAGACAAGATCCTATTCATTTGCTTACCGAGCAGCGTGGCCCGGGCGTGATGCTGTGTGTAAGCCACACCATGATGACCCAGTGCTCCTGTCCTCTTCTGAATCTGGCTCATATGGAGTCTGGTGGGCCTGTTAATGGCTGGGGATAAAGGAAGTGGGTGAGCCTTCCTGTAGGAAGGAACTGAACTTTGCAGAGGGGCGTACAGCACCCTGGGGAAGAGGCCTCACTCAAGTACGCACACACCCTGAAGTCAACCCACTCCACCCAGCCCTGGATCGGTTCCACGCTGGTTCCTCTACGCTGATATCACCCCACATTTCCCAGAACTTTCCTTGGTATTCCATAATACCATAAAATTTGTGTTGCTCATTTTTTTTTGCCGAAAATAATTTCGTTTTCATGCACACAGACATCTTGCATTTGTTAACTTTGAACCTTTGTGTGTTTGTGTGTGTGTGTGTGTGTGTGTGTGCGTGCATTCACACCAGCATTAAGCATGCAAGAACATGCTCTTAAGCTTCACAGGTTACAACGCACATGAAATGTTGTTGGCTTGTAAAGCCATCAGACGAACAGAATAAGAGTTATATCATGTATATTATGATTCTAACAGAGCTCAGATTCATTCTGAATGTTTTTTCCTCTCTGGATGATCACTGTACACCAGTCATATCTGAGGGACACAGGAGACAGCTGTAAACCTGTTTGGGTATAAACTCCAGCTTTATTCATTTGAAACTCATCATAGACCATCAGTCTTAAAGGAACAGCTCTCCCAAACAGACCTGTCATATTGTATCTTCACAGGGTGAAGATATAATACCAGGATTGTCAGTTTTGGGTGAACTGTGGAGCATCTTCTAAATTTCGATTATTCAGTGCTCATAAACAAGCAGTAGAAGTTACAGATGAAAATGAGATGTAATATCTAATTATTTTACATATTGAATTCTTGAAACGTGAAAGAACTAAACTACACAAAGTTACATCTGATGTTTATACAAACAAATGTGCAACAGTGAATCTGGAGCATTTGGCTCTATAGCTGTATGTGGAAAAGAGTTTTCCTGTACGAGACAATAAACCAGCTGCAGAAAAAAAGAAATGAAAATAAACTGTAACAGTTTATAATCTGTAACAGAATCATATTAATCTGATGATTGCCAAACTGGGTTACTGGGTTCTACATTGACTTTCCTGTTAACCACAAATAATAAACCAGGAGTGGGCCAGTGAGAATCATGACATTTATATGGAACTATATATGACATTTAGCATTATTTGCCCCTGCTCTCGCCCCTGTGAATATCTTTGAAAGACCTGATGGCATTGATCTGGCAACCTGTCAAATCCAAATCCCTATCAGTGTGTGTAAAACTAGACACCGCAACTGGCTTGGACGTACTTCTGATAGACAAAGTTCCGAAACATTTGGTCTCTAAAGAAACCTGTCAATTAAGTGTAATCACAAACACTTTCCAACCTAAAACATTTCTAAACACATTGTTCATTTTCGAGCCTCTTAACAATTAACTTTTAGTTTTAACTGGATGTCCAGAGAAATCTAATGAACTAAAGGCAGAGGTTTCTATCTGAACAACATAATGACCATTTCTGACAGTTAGTGCAACACCAGAGCTAAAGATCTGAGCCTGTTTGTTGCTCTCCTGCTGGTTTGTTAGGAGCTTGTTTGTGTTTCTCCAGACAAAACTTGTCACGCTATAATTTAGTGACCATAATAAATGACTTCTTTTGAACAGCAGGTCAAATCAATAACAGAGTTTCTGCAACATCAGCTCTTGGGCTCTTTGCAGAGGACAAATGACAACTCATGAGTGTTAAGTCTACAAACTGGACTCTACACTGACGCCCAGTGAGTGTAAACACACAATTCTGGATGCTAGTGGATCTGTGAGCTTTACACCTACTATATAAATATATTTTTCGGTGGGCATGTGTTGTACATTTTTTATGAGTGAAGAAAGCATGAAAGCGTCCCGAATACACAGAGTCTTATTAACCTTAAACCTTAAAGTCATGTGACTGATTTACATTTAACTGTGTCGTGAACTTTCTCAGCAAGATTTTCTTCAGACTGTTTCTCTGTCATGACAGTGTTTCATCTGGCCACTGAAAAAGACCAGTTGATGCCAATATCTATATAATCATACATGCTTCACAATGCCCAAATCACGTTTGTGCAGCTAGTTTGATTCAGGCTTTAGTGAGCAACACTGAACTACAAACCAGCACCTGATCTCACTGAGATCATGAGCATCTGCTGAGGCAGAAGACATTCATACTTATACATTTCCACAGTGATAGCGTCCATGTACACACACACACACACACACTCAGCTGCAAAGGCAGGCATGATCTTTACTCATCACAAATGTTTCAGACACAAGTGGGAGAAAAGTCACTACATTGAGGAACTCCAGACCAGCACACTGAAAGACCTCATCAGAGCTCAAAGCCTCAGATATAAAAGATTTTCCTGAAGAGCCAGATGAAAGTTCTCTGCAAGAAACACTTCTCATTATTTTCTAGACTGAACACTCACATCTTCAGACAGACTCCCTGTTCACCAGCACCGGTTCTATCTTCTACTTTCCTTTCATGGCTAGCAGTGATCAGATGATGCATCACAATATCTGACTGTTACTGATTTCACCTATGTGCTAAATACCACAAAGGTCACATTAGCAAACTGGCAAATACTGGCCTTTTGCATGTCTCACAATTTGTTCAGAAAATCTGGATTCTTGCTCTTGCTTGCTAATGTCATGCCATTCTTTTGAGCGATGAGTGATCCTGACTGAGACTCTTTACTTTTGTTGTACAGTGAGACTGTGAGGACATTTCCCGGACATACTGAATGCTTTATGTGAATTCTAATGTTTGTTTATGTTTTTTTTACTGCCGTTTAACAATCCTGATTAAATCTGAAGATGTGTAGACACTGGGATCTGTTAGACAGACTGCATACCAGTGCAAATTTATAAACGTGAGTAAGTGTCCATGTTAATATTTCACAGCATATTTTAACGTGAATCCCTCGTGATGTTACATCATCAACAGCTTTGATCCATTCAGTGTCACATCCAATCAGAAGTAGAAGCAGCATCAGTGTGTGACAGAAAATGTCATGACACAGTGACACAGTGTTTGATGAGTTCAGCTCTGAGGTCTGAAACTGGCTCTCGTCCCTCATCCACTAATTAACAGGCCCATTCAAACCAAAAGTCAAACCATTTTCACCTGATTGATAATTAACATTAACAAAGTTCTTTCCAGTCATTTTAAATGCTGTGTTATTCATTAAAAAACACTATGTTTAGTTTTGTATTGCATGCATCATCATAAAGTGCTTGGAGCAAATGCATAGTTCATTAAATGCATAAAAATCACAGATATTGAAAGTGCTACAGGCTGGACATGAGATACTTAAACAGAGTGAAATTAAACACATTATACAGTCTCATCTACATGAACAACTACAGTTAGGGTTAAGTGCACAGGTCAGAGTTTACAGGTCAAAGGTTAAAACAAGTTCAAGCCTTACGTATGAAAAATGCCTGAGTCACAAAGTGAACAGTGTGGAATGAACTGTCCGGCATGAAAAAACTGTCCGTATCTCTCCTTGACACGTGCTTTCCCAGAAGAGCCAATTAAAGAAAGGGACGAGCAAACATGGACAACGTCAGTGTCAAGATATCAACGTCCTTGTGCTGCTGGACTGCAGTACAGAAATATTTACAGGATTGTCTATAATAACAGTAAAATCTCCATATGAAAGTTACATGTGGCCCATGTCAATGGAGGAGAAAGACACACAAGAGCCTTTCAGTGAGGCTGCCAGAGACCAAACTTACAAACACAAAAAACAAACTCAAACACAAACTCACAAACACAAGAAACAAACTCACCAACACAAAAAACAAACACAAACTCACAAACACAAGAAACAAACTCACAAACACAAGAAACAAACTCACCAACACAAAAAACAAACTCAAACACAAACTCACAAACACAAGGAACAAACTCACAAACACAAGAAACAAACTCACAAACACAGGAAACAAACTCACAAACACAGGAAACAAACTCACCAACACAAGAAACAAACTCACCAACACAAAAAACAAACACAAACTCACAAACACAAGAAACAAACTCACAAACACAAGAAACAAACTCACCAACACAGGAAACAAACTCACCAACACAAGAAACGAACTCACAAACACAAA